>NW_011627483.1:234969-303801 GCF_000204515.1 Acromyrmex echinatior | reverse complement strand
TGCAATAAAAATTTATTAGTCTAGAAAAAATTTGTTGTAAAAAATAAATTTTTGTACGATAAATATTTCCCCACAAAATCTCTCAATCAAATATCGCGTTGTCTGTTTTTTTATCAAAATTTTTTTAATCGAAGATAATCAAACTCAAATATGTTTTACATATTCACTTTTCATTTCAATTATATTATTCGCGCAATATTTTTATATACACAAAATATATAATTTACAATATATTGGGTCATCTAAAAAGTATCCGCGGTATTTTGTTACTAGATATATGATCATCAACACACATCTAGTGACAAAAAACCGCGGATACTTTTTAGATGACCCAATATATTGTAAATTATATATTTTGTGTATATAAAAATATTGCGCGAATAATATAATTGAAATGAAAAGTGAATATGTAAAACATATTTGAGTTTGATTATCTTCGATTAAAAAAATTTTGATAAAAAAACAGACAACGCGATATTTGATTGAGAGATTTTGTGGGGAAATATTTATCGTACAAAAATTTATTTTTTACAACAAATTTTTTCTAGACTAATAAATTTTTATTGAATTTTGATACGTATGACTTTAAAACAAAATTAATAAATTTTTAATATTTAAAACAGATATAACCTGTCAAATTTTAAATAAATAATAAATCTTATTTTTTATCTTTATCTTATTTAACAGGAAACATTTTTTAATTTATCCTTTGATAATAAGAGACGCAAAATGTTAAGTATAAGTTTACTAAATAAATTTATTAAATAAATTTGTTGAAAAAAATTTTAACATCCGTTTAATCAATTTGAAGGAATAAAATTTTAAATAAATAATAAATCTCCTTATTTTTTATCTTTATCTTATTTAACAGGAAACATTTTTTAATTTATCCTTTGATAATAAGAGACGCAAAATGTTAAGTATAAGTTTACTAAATAAATTTATTAAATAAATTTGTTGAAAAAAATTTTAATATCCGTTTAATCAAATTTGAAATAGGAATAATGAGAAAGTTTGCCCGTTAACATAGTCCAGTGTAGTGTGTTATACGTCGTGCCAATGAATAATTTTGGCGGTAGAATACGAGTTGGTTCACGATCAATAGGTGATCAATATCAAAGATAGACGTCAGCGTTAGCGATTACGCCGATCGTTTTCGTCATTTACAGCCAGTATGCGACGAATTATGAGACGTAGCGGTCTCTAGGTGATACGAGGACAGAAACAGTTTCATCGGACGGCTGGTCATCGCCGGCGCTAGTAGCGCGAACTCAGCAACTGATAAGCAAGCCTGCTCGTTAATGGTCCGGCATCATAGCTTGGCAAAAAGCCAATATATGCCGTTAGAATGAGAATCTTATATAGTTTACATTCTCATTCTCCCATATTCTAACTTCTACCTTTGTACATTAACATGGACATACTCGTATATCTCGCAATTGATAAATATATTAGGTGTTGGAATTAATTCGTAGCGTTTTTTAATGAAAGAATGTTATTTATTTCACATGAGCATTAAAAAATACATTAATGAAAGTACTTCCCATCACTTGTAAAACGCTACGAATTAATTCCAACACCTAATATGTAACTTTTAAAGGTCATCAGATACCATAAATGTACCGTAAAAATAATGATTATAATGTATTGTAGCTTAAAAAATTAAAATCTTCTTTTTAATACATAGATATATAGATATATGTATATTTTTGATGTCCAGAAATTCAACAACAATTAGGTAACTATATATTTATCTTTATCAGAAATATTTTCTGCGCTGTATCATTTTTATTGTTGCGATTCGTTATTATTTAATTCTTAATTTATTCAATAGCGACAATACGGTTAATAATGATTCCAATTGTTTTTACAACGTTTCTGCAACAGTATCACGAGATAGAGACTTTAGCAGCTTTCACAATGCATTTGTGTCTGAATAGTAACTATTTCCGGCAGAGCGAAAAATGCATAGCCGCTTAAAGCGTGTATATAGCAGCAAAGTGCGACGGCAGATGCGTTATTTATGTAGCGGTTCGCTAAGTACGTTTCGTTGTGTGATACCTTCGATTCTGACGATCGGGGGTTACGGATCGCCGACGAGGGGTGGTGTATCCTCTGTATTCTCTCTTTTTACAAGGAAGAGCCGGCGCAGAGAAGCGGGGTGGAGGACCCGAATCCTGAGGCAGTGGACCGTGAATGCGATACCAGCTTCACGTAGTGCGTCGGTGTAGGAAGGGGAGAGGTGCCGTCAAACAACCGTTCGTCGATCGTCCCTTCTCGGTACACTCATACTCATCCCTAGCTTCGTCCTCCTCGCGTCAGCAGCAGGGGGTGATTTGTACGTATCAATTATGTCTTCCCGCTGGTCCCCAAGGGACCATCGATGACGTCGCTATCTCTCTTACATCGCGATCCAATGATCCAATGATTTTCATGATCATTTTGGGATTTTAACGTTTATCAAAGTCGTTCGAGGTATTAATTCAACAATAACAAATACTCTTTATATTTGCTTATTCAAATTAAGATAAAGGAAAATTTTACAATATTCCAGATCAAAGAATTTATTGAAATTAAATAAAGAAATTAAATTCCTCCGGAGAACAAATACAATTAGTTAAATGCCATGTTTATGTCTAAAGTAAAGAATTTTAATAGCTTTAGTGTAAGCTTAAGTAATATGAATATTTTTGTTGCACATGAGAAAGATCATATTTCTAGAAATATATAATATCAATTCTTTTGTAACACATTAATCTTATATTTATCTGTTCGATGAAATATGATAATAGTTTCTCGAGTAATGGAAGAAACTGGCCGGCATCCTTTTTCTAGCTTAATTAAAAGATGATTACCTAATGAGGGTCATCGATGTTTTTTGGATTCCAATCGTGAGTCAGGTCTACACACAGGGTGTCCTAACATTATCGTTATAGTCTTTTTAGCTCTATGAATTTTATATCAAGAATTTATATTTTAATTATAACATTAATTCTTTCATTAACGTTGCGATAGTTTAGAAATGTTATATTTGAAAAAATATGCGTATTCTATATTGCATTTGTAATATTTGTTTATGAGTATTTTATGATAATCATCGAATTTCGTGTTGTAAAAGATGCCTGTGTTAGCTGTCATTTATATAATATGTTCCAATATGCGCATCTTAGTGCGAAAGAAGCTGCAAAAAGAGAACCAGAGAAGAATTAATCATACATTTTACTAAATATATTTTTTGCCGTATCAATACACATTAAATGTCTGCATGAAAATTCGCTTTATAGGCACGATTGAAATCGCATTAGGATTATATTCCCCAAGAGTACTCTAACAGCATATTATACATACCGGCACACCGGTACTGTTCGTTTGAAAATCTACTCGTCTACAGGGACTTGCCATTGGAAATGCTTTTTCTATTCTCTCGAGAGAATGCGACATTGGCTCCTTTGATCTGGTGAACGAGCTAACTTTCAAGCTTTTGGAAGTAGCATGAAGCATACAGATGGTTATGATAATAATAATAATTTGATCTTCAGTCTCCAGTGGTCCTGGCTTCTTCGCTCGCGTTTGCATACCAACGCATACACACACACACACACACACACACACACACACACACACACACACACACACATACACACACAGAGTCTACACTAACTCACGCGTATTGCAACGTACACGACTATGTGAAGCTGACGACTCTCAGGGTCGATTGTGGACAATACGAGCGGATGGAGTAGCTTCGAAATCGATCGAGAATTAATCCGGCGCTATCGCGTCTTGCAACTGTTGTCCCATTGTCTCATCGCAAACTAAAATGAAAGGACGGAAGGGAGAGAGATGCGGATAAATTGCTGGAGCAAGATGGTCGAATTTTCTCCCTTCTTTTCCTCCTTCTTTATTTGAGAATTTCGGCGTTTCTTCAAAATTTTTACGCCTACTCTCCCTCTTGTACTCTGCAGTCTCGATTCTGTAAAATTTCGAGCTCTCATTATAGCGTTTCGTTTAGCATTCGCCAAATTCTTCTTATTTATTGTACTCGTCAGCAAAAACAGCTTAACATCAAAGTAAAGTTTTATGTTTCTGCCTCTGAAGAAGTAATAATCAAAGAAAAGATTGTCCCTCACTTTATAGCAATTATATCGCGGCTTTTGTAGAATTAACCGCGTCTATCGTTTACAGCACATCATTTGACGCAAACCAGGGACCACGTCCCTTCCTCTTCTTTAACGCCTCGACCACTTGTGGTTTCAACTACCTTCGACGATCCTTCCTAGCAGCGAGTGCCGAGTGTGGCGAGAATTATGTAATTATTGTACGGTAATTGTCGCGAAAAATGGCGGCTGCCTGACTTAAGTGTCGAAAGCAGCCAGAAAAAGGGGTCAACTCTATGACTTGCTGACGGGATATCTTTATGAGAGTGTAGGTCGCTTCAAGTTTTCATCTATGTGCATTATTAAATTAATTCATTATAATAGTTATCATTAAAATATTTAAATAAAAATTTCAATTTATAAAAATAGATCAGTTAACAAACTTAATCATTGCAATTTGGTCGAAAAAAACTTTTACATATTAATTAGTCACACATATATATGTGTGCGTGTATATACGATATTCTAAGAGAGGATTGCATTTCCTTTCAATTGCGGATCGGTATTATCTAGCTCACTACCAGATTCGTAACGGTGATTAGCAAGGAAGCGTTCAAACGCTTTCGATGCTGTCCAACAGAAGGCCGAGAGAAGGTCTTCGGCGTTTGAGACTAGAACAACGGGAATAAGTTTGGTCCAGCTTGCTTTACCTTCCTCAGGATCATATATATAAAGACGGTGACTCGTTCGCGAACCCTCGAAAGCCGAACAATCGCGTAGGGCAGGAATTACCTCCTTACTCACAGACCCTCGTCTTCCTCTACCCTTCGCTTCGCCTTCTCGCCTTTTACGTCGCCGTAAGTCCTTTTCTTCTGTTACACCTCCTTTTGAATTGTACACTAGGCGACATATACCCTCGTACCTAAAATTAGTCACTTTTACTTCATACACTCATATAACTTACAATTAGAATGTATATCGTGTATTAACTGTTGTGAAAGTATTTAAAACCTATTTTGATTTCTACATTAACTTAATGTCGTATACAATTTTTTTATGTTATGTTCAATTTTATATATTAAATAGAGAGAGAATTGCTTAAAATTCTTATAATACAATTTCAAATTATAATCGATTTGAATATAACAAATTTAAATAATATCCATAACTTCACAAACACAGAAATATATACCTAATATACTCTTTCTCACGCTATAAACTGCCCGCACCTTTTCATCCTTCAACGGTGCCGGAGTCATAACTACAAGGGCTACAATAGATAGAACCCACTGCCTTTTCTCTGCCACTTATTCGTTCCGCCAAATGACTTTGACCGTTGCGATTTCACGCGCTTAAATTGTCGAATAGATTCACAAAAAATACGAATCTTTATGATTCAAACACATCTTACGTCGCACCATCAATTCTTTTCCAAGAACTACTTTTTTCAAGCGCTACTGAAATTGATTTCCTTTACTTTATTACAGTTATTACATTGTCTTCTTCATTTTTAACTTTTAAATGTAGCGTATAGAGCTATTTCTTACATATCCGATCATTACTTGTGATTATTATTAATTTATTAATCAGATATTATTTTGTAAAGTCTTTATATAAAAATTCTTTATAATATTTGTTACGCATTATATGTATATTTTGCAACATCTAAAAATTGATATGACAATTTTCATCCATATCGCTACATTCAATTACGAATCATGTAATATATTCTAATTGTAAAAAATAAGAAGTTTTATGCTACAAAAGGTAAAACAAGATTAAAGTTCGTAGATGTGCGTAATTATGCGAAAAAAATCATGCGCGTGACAAAAGTTTATCGCATGTTTCGCGTGAAAAATGACCTTTAGCCAAAGTGGTATGATATTTCAGAATTTGCAGGAAATAACAACCGCGTTTGTCGCACAATTTTGCATAATTTATTATTGTCGAGCAATTCGCCGACATGTTACGCAATTATATATATGATGACAATAAAATAATGAAGAATATAGAAAAAAATAACTTGATTGTTAAATAGGGCTTGTGTGTGTGTGTGTTGTGTTTGTGTTGTGTCTCTATACATCACGGAGAGAATTTTTTTTAATTTATCCTGAAAATACAGTAGTTGTGGGACAATATTTTAAAGATTTTTACATGCACTTTAGTAAAATTAATCAAACTTATTTTATACTTTATTATTGTTTTATTAATGAATGAGAAAAATTTATATAAAATTCTCCGCAATACAATGTTATTTTGGGACTACCATTCATATTTTCAGGATAAATTCTAAGAAAAAATTCTTTCCGTGATTATACACTTAACATTGTTCACTATCTATTTTATATCAGTATGTATGGATTTCAAATCACATACAATAATTTTATATAGAATCTGATCTCGAGTTTTCTTTGGCAAAAATTAGGTGGAACGTCATCTTTTTTATCGTCCTTAAACGTACGTTTGTGATTGAACTTTTATTAAAGTTTATTTCAAATTTATACCAACTTAGACAATAATTTAAATAAATTTTAAGTAAAGTCTGATAATTCATTTATTATTATTATTATCGGAAGTTGATTGATGAAAATATTTGATATTATCGATCGCTTGTAAATGTATAGAGATCTCTTGATACTTGTGATAGAGGATAAATGCAAATATAAGGATCCAAAAGGATTGCACAAGCGTACGTTTGCGATGTTTAGTGACCTGCAATTTTTAATTCCACCCTATATATTCCGATTATATGCGTGTTTCGCGATAAATGTGCGGAAGGTCGCGAGCAATATCAGTGTATTATGTCATAGCGCGCTTTTTCGCAATTCGTCGCGCAGGGTTACGTCGAAATCTCGAATATCGATGACCGTAAGGTGCAGTGACGCGCGGTGATGGATGCATCAGCGGGACCAAAGCACCGGCATTTACCACAGTCGTTCGAAGGCTGAAAGAAATCGACGGTGGTTCTGGGTTGCAGCCTGGGAGTTGCAGAAGGGTGAAGAAGAGAGAAGAGAGAGAAATTGGCAAGTAAGACGGAAAGAAAGAGCAAGACCGCGCGGAGATTAGATCCCGCAGGATGAGTAGGTGGGATTGGATTTGGCAGGCGCGCGGCTCGTTGGCGGTAGACGCCGGTGATGCGAAGGAGTAGGACAAGAAGAAGGGACAGGGGGTGGAGTTTGGTTCGTGTCCGAACGGCGCGGCGCGGCGTGGCGCGGTGGCGGGCGGAGAGGCTACAGAAGGGAAACTCGGAGTAGGGTAGACTATAGGGAGTACATAGAGTAAAGCAGGATGGGGGAGGGTAGCGAAGAGACGAGAGAGAAGAGAGGCCGTAAGTGACAGAACGGAGGTGGTATAGGTGAATGCTGCTGGACAACCGAACCACCCGAACTGTACTCGCCGGTATTTAAGGGAGAGCCGCGAGCGTAGCGCGCCAGTTGTTAGTACGGCCGGTTCATACTTGCCTTTCGCGGACACTATCTAACACTCGCTGGATCGTCACGTCGCGTGACGTCGAGTGTAGTTAAAGCGCCAAAAGTATTGCAAAAAAAAAAGAAATATACATATATATATAAATCTTTAATAAGTAATCTCAATTTTTTTTCTCAATAAATAATCTTGATATAAATAATCTCAATAAATCTTTATGAAAAAAATCATATTTAGTGATGCTGAAGGGAAATGAACTAACCACGTGACCGTTTATCGTTCATCCTAATTGTTGATTCAGCCTTCAAACCGCGATATAATTATAAAGTTCTTTCTTCACGATCGTAAACAAGTAAGTGCGAAGTTAAGTGAATATATGAGGGACTACAAAATTTTTTAAACCGACAGCGGCGTTATGTGAAACTATACATATGGCATTATTCGAATTCTTCGTACTTGAAGATCGAAAGAATTTGACACTTTTGAATCTCGGATGGTACAGATGAGTATATCAAAGAGGTATGAGCATGTTTGTCGTTTACTTCATATACTTTCAAAGAAAATTGATTACTTTGAGAATAATTTTAATTTTAAAATCATTAAACTTTATGATTTTGTGATGTATCTATATATTAATAATAATAATAATAATAATAATAGTAATAATAATAATAATAATAACAATCAAGTACTAAGTAAAAGAGATATTCAGTTATAAAATGAATGAGATTATCATCGCTTTGAACTTAATATCGAAAATAAAGATAAATGTAAAAAAAAAGATGACGTAATCTTTTCGTGATAGCGCTTCCACAAATAGCATGAGGAGTTATGTCAGTAATGTAAATATACATTTCGCATTAGTAATGTTACATTTCTATTTTTTATTTAACGCAAGTTTAGTAATTACACATTTATGATTTCAAATGTTACAAATAACAGAAAAAAATATTGTTAATATCGATCAATATATGAAACAAGGTAAACGAATAAATTTTTAAATTGAAAATGCAAAAAAATGTAATTTGTATAATTTAAAGATACAAATATAGTTGTAGAAGAATTTTTTTAAGCTTATTACATATTTTTGGATAATTTTCTAAAGACAACATTTATTTTTTTATCTTATAATGAAAGAATTCTTTTTGTTTCTTATGTCTTTATTTATTCTTCGATTATAAATTATTCTCTTAAAATTATTTTGTCCAATTTCTTCATATCTAGTAAAATTATTCAGGCTCTGTTTCTATTGGATCACCTTATATATCATGACCAAAAAATCTATGAACGGGACTAGGCAATTAATCCATAGCATCTTATATCATAAAGATATTATTTTGTGTAACTTCATTTTATAGTTTTTGAATATAATTGCTGGAATACTTTCTAAAAATATAAAACAAGTGTAAGATTTCAGAAAAAAATTGATATAATATTCATAATTTTAAAAAACCTGTGGTAATAATTATGCATTATTAATGTTTGTGAATTAAAAACTATATATTAAATTATAAATTTTTTTATCAGATTTTTAAATCATGACATAGACTCGTGAAATATATTGTACACTGTTTATATTTTTTGGAATTTGCAGAAGTTTGTAAAAAGCTATAATATTTTTTGTTTAAAAAAGTGTATATAATATAGAAACTTTAGTAATATTAATTAAATAGTAATACTTATGTAAATTTATAAAATTTCACACAAAAGATAATAAAAAGTTACAATTATTGAAACTTGTACAAGATATTTTTTTTAAGTGAAATTAATCATGATCTGTAAAAACTTTTGGATTATAAAAGGCATCCTTATAATTATTTTCAGATAGGGAATGTGGACGACGAAGTCTTTTTTTGTATCGGAAAGTTAAATTAATTATTAATTATTCCGTTTCCGTATATTCTCTGGTTAAAAAATATACCGTTGTTATATCTTAATAGGTCTTTACATAAGTTTAAAACGTATTACAAAAGCCTGATGGCTTTCTGGAACAGGTACTCGATGCTGCTGCTGGCATTAGGGTTGATTTTCACGCAATCGTCTGTCGGAGCTTTACCACGAGAAGGTACATATTTTGCACGATCGAATGTTTCGTCCGAACTCACCGGGACGTCTTCCAGTCACAGTATTTCGGTCATCAGGATCTTGTCCGATGGACGATTGGAACGGTTCATCCGGTGGCCCGGAGCTTGCGTCAAGGAAATCATTATCAATTGGGGGTGGGCATAGCTGCATTTTTTCTTAATAGAATTGAAACAGTTAGATCAAGTCAGATAATTTTGTATAGCCGAAGGAATTAAGCGCGAATAAATTGCTTCATTGTATATCTAATATCTTGAAATTTGAACTCAATGATGTTGTTCTGCTTGTATTATATGGTTTCTTTCATGAAACGCGTCGAGTGTTTTCATTCTACTAACAAAGGCTAGCGTGTAACAACCTGTGTTATCCTCTTTCTTGAAATAACATTTTCTCGGATATAAGCAAATCTCTTCTTCCTATCCCACCTACAATCGTCCCGCTTCCCTTCCCTGCCATATATGTAGTCGGGAGGATTGAAGCGGGAACTCGGTTGGCAAGCACGAAAACAATGCCGCCTTTCACTATTGCCAATATGTGGAAGCTTGACTGTTATGTATACATTTAGCGTTGGTTAGGTCTTTCAAATGCCACCCATCGCTCCGAAGAACGTTGATAATACAATCTAATGGAACAGTCACTGTGAATCCTTGTCAACCGTAATAAGTTTCAATACAATTGGAATGTATTAACGCTCGCCAGAAGAATCGATGTTCAAACGAATGAATAAATTATACATTTTATTATTTCTTCTCTGTTGGATTGCATAAAGAATATAAATCTATTTTTATTTTTCTAATAAAAAAATTATATATGTTAATATTTATACACGTATAAATAACACTAATATATATTTATATAAATATAATCTTAATGTAAATTAAGCAGTTATGCAAAATTACATGACAATAAATTGGACTCTTTGTGAATTTTCTTTGCTTGACTATAGAGAGTCATATGTATACGACATAATAATGTAACTACTTGAAAAACGTACGAAGAAATTTCAAAAGCACATAATTCTTCTTAAAAGTACGTATTTTTTTTCTTTTATTAATAAGAAATAGAAGAGGAAGAAAAAAGAGAAAATATTGTTACATGAAAAATGTCGATTCATCAATAATATATGTCTAACAAAAACAGCAGCATTTTATAAAGATGCGATAAAAGAGACAACAGAATGCTGTAAAAATAAACAAAATAATGAGAAAATAATTTAATTATATAGAACATAATAATAACAACAATAAAGTAGTAGTGCATAAAATGCAATAATATAATTGTTATTCCATTAGATTTGAAAACTAAAAAAGAGGATACAATTTATCATGTTTATTCGTTGACAGTAACCGCAAAGCCAACCAAGCTCTTAAGCCGAAAAGCGGCAAGTTAAGTAAGCAAGGATTAGGTTCTGCGACAAGCGGACGTCCTGGAACCTCTACGTAGGGATCGGATTGGCCCCTTTTGCACTGGACCTAAACGTAGTTCGGTAGGTCGCCGTCCTGTTTTACTCTCCTAGATGGGACTCATCTGCTGATGCTCTCACGAGGATACCATGGAATACCACAACCACGAAGCGTCACTTTGCACTTAAACGCTGGACGAAAGCTCTTTTACCGTCGTGAAGAAAGTGCACGCTCGCTAACCGTCCCCTCTTTCCGAATTTGCTCTTATACCGCCTGAATAATTTGTTGGAAAAAATTTAATTTAATTCTTTTTATTATTACGTTGTATTGTTAAATATATCATATCAATTAAGCGCAGATCTGTAGCATATATTAATATAAATAAATCTACCGGCAAAATTATATACATATATATCTGCTATCTAATTTTTATTAATTTTGAGACAATAAATAAACGTAATAAGTTTATTTCGCTCTCACATATTTCTCTATAAATTTTACTATTCATTTTATTACTTTGATATATACAGCATTTAACCGAAAATTAATTAGATTACAATAACGTTTGTTCTCTCGATAGAAATACAAATGTGACACTGCGACAAGTCTGGCTTCGTAAGTCAAATAGAAAGCTGCAATTGATATATGCCGGTGAAACATTGACTGACTGCATTGACGAGAAGCTCGCGTGGTGGGACGACAGCGAGTGTTTACCCAGCTCTCGCGGTGTCTATCGCTATCACGATGACGGTGACGAGGTGTCGATCGAGGTGTTCCAACTGGACGGTAAGGACATTTCGAGGATACCCCGTGACCTCTCTTGGCTGCTGTCGACATCGGAGCTTCGTCACCGATGTGATCGCATGAGAATGCGAATACGAAGCCAAGCCGTGGCCCAATATCGACATAGGTATGACCTAGGATGAGCGAGTATATAGTCTCCCTGGCTCGTATAGAGTCTCGACTGGCTTATAATCTCTCGGCTTACGTAAGCCGCGTCGCGCCGGCCGGGTCGCTCGAAGCTAGGCGGTGCCCGCCTATACAAATGTATGAGCTTTAATTCTTTGTAACAGGAAATACGCAAAATCGACGAACGCGACAGCAAATAATGGAAAGCAAAGTCGAAGTCGGAATCGGATTCGAAGAGAATTATTCATGATACCAGGAACGCAGTGGTGCGGTCGCGGTGACCGTGCTACCAAGTATACCAATTTGGGCGGCTTCGGTATGGCTGATGCCTGTTGCCGAAAACACGATACATCTTGTCCTTTTCACATACCGGCCTTCGAGACGCGTTATGGCGTTTTTAATTGGAGAATTTCGAGTATGATGCATTGCGCTTGTGACGAGCGGTTAGTAATTAATGAAATTATTTAATAATTCGGTCTATAAAGAAAATGTTTGTGAGAAAATGGCAGTAAATACAAAAAAAAAAGGTAGTCTCTCTCAATATTTGAGTATAATTTGAATAAGATATTTGCATGAGTATAATCTTCAGAATATATTTACTGGACTTATTTAGTGTATTTATAAACGATTATGAGTTTTTTAATGTGCATACATTGTACGATATTCAGTACAAATTATTTAATATTTTTGAAATTAATTAATAAATTTCATAAAATTTATTATCGATGTATGCAACAATTTTATCGCTTCTTACAATTATTTTTATTTAAGATTTTTTTTTGTATACAGATTTCGCACATGTTTGAAAATGGCTGGGACTGCATCGGCGGATTTTATAGGCAAAATCTTCTTCGACGTACTCCAATCAAAGTGCTTTATTCTAAAATTGCAGAAGGTATGCGTGAAACGGTCCTGGTGGGGTAAATGTCAACATCATGAATATCGAAAGCAGGCCTACGTACGAGATAATGTTCCTTACTAAGGGTGTACAGCGTAAGAGATCGTTATAAAGAAATAATGAAGTATTCTTCTTCCGAGATGTCAATAGCAATTCTCAGGGATGTAATATTTTGTCGAATACTTATAATATGTCAAGAAAAACACAAAGAAGTCGATTAGATAAATCACGAAATTATATCACCAAAGATTGACAATACATACATCATAATTCGTAATGTCTTCGATATAAAAAATTATTATATTAAATCTATCGATATTGCTATTTATACGTTAGACATCCTGAATTATGAATTATCAGAAACAAAGGGATCGTATGCGAATTTATTGTTTTACTAATTTATATCTTATAATCAATTTCCAAATATTTAAAAAATCGAATAAATACAATTAGTAAGCTGTCTTTGTTTTTAACAAGTACAAAATATTTTATAATATATCTTTACTTAATATATTACATACATGTTTTATAAGAATAAGAATTCGATTCTTCATATTCGTATACATTTCATAAATGTTTATTTAAATTTAAATAAATATTTGTATTAATTTATTTCTTTTTTTCATATTTCTACACTTAAAAATTTAATTCAAGAAAGTCGATCGTTATAAGTACCGGCAGTCTTTATGTATAAAGTTGTGTTAAACACTTGTAGATAGAATTTGTTAATTTTTAAACATTATTAGCAAATTATAAACAAATTAATTAGAATCGTGGAGTTAAGCTTTAGGATAGCTTAGAATTTTTGATGAAAAATTATTATATACATATATGGTATGTATGTATTTATATTAGTTACAAGCTGTGTACGAGATAAATCTAGATTTGATCAAGAATAATAATTTCGATTTCCATTCTAATAATATATTTATACCAATACATAAAATACTTCCGTTCTGATACGATTCGATGTAATATATATAATTTATACGAAGAAATTGTAGAATAATTAAACCAACAAATTTTTCAAAATCATAATTCTTTGATCAATATAATCAATATCCGAGTTTCTGATCTGATCAGAAATTTATAAAATCTCTTCATACTTTTAAAAATCTTTAATATTTATATAATATTAAATATCTTATTAATAATTAAAGCTACGAATTTTCTGAATTTTTGTTTAAGAGAGTAAAATTAATTAAGTTAAAACAAAATAAATAAAATCAGATTTTATTATTTAATAATTATATTTTTATTCCCTTTTTAATTCAATTTTCGGAAAAGTTCATTACCTTTAGGGTATGATCAACGATAGGGTATGATATTGCAAACGCTTTGAAGCGTTTTTTGGTCAGTTTGTAAAATTCTTTCTTCTAATTGAACGCTTCAAAGCATTTATAGCGAGACTTTGATCACAGTCTTAGTGATAGAAGTCTGCTAGAAATACTTTAAATCGACAATTTTTTACATGGTAACATGTTTGTCAGGATAAGTATGATGCAGTATGATGTGCTATCGGTCTGGTGTATGTGCATGTAGTCACGTGGTCAATCGCGCTTGTTTCTGCGCGCCAAAATGCCACATGTTCTGTGATCTGACTGTCTAGGACAATTTGTTCTGTTGTCACACTTGTCACAAACATTATTAAGATTTTAATTTGTTCCGATATAAAACTTTGTTTATAATATGCAGTGATATAATATTAAAGAAAAACAGTATTTGAAGTTAGCAATAAGATGTTAGTTACGTACCTAAATAACTGTGCGAGGTTATAACGCGTACGAAACGAGAATGAAGCGAGGTAGTATACCTTGTTTATGTACAGAACTCAATCTTGCTCTCACATTGCACGGTGGCCAGAGTTTCAGGTAATGCTTGAAATATTTGAATATTTTTATATATATATTGAACTATGTATTACTATCTATATATATATATATATATATATATATATATATATGTATAATCGTTCTTAACAATTTAGAAGAATATATATTATTAGTGGTTAATTTTAAGTTTAAGTCTTTTTAAAATTTAATTTCAAAATTCTGAAATTCTAATGACTATATTTCAGATGGACAGCTTGCGACAATGGATACAAAGGTATCTTTAATGGATGCATTTGGACTCTGTCTCAAAATAAAACTCATCTCTCGTATACAGTACAAGGACATTTAAAAGATTCTGTAAACTATGATAATATCCTGTCTGAGTATTTTAGATTATCAGTATCATTGAAAGAACATTATAAACAATGGGCAAAAGCAGATACACATTTTCAAAAGTGTTTAGATGAGAATAATGCTGTTCGAATATTAAAGCAAGATGTTGTAGAGAATTTATTCTCATTTATCTGTAGCTCCAATAATAATATATCAAGGTACATTTTTAAAAAATTGCATAGTAAAAATGAATTTATATTGTTTTTGCTAGACATTTATTTGTTTTAGGATATCAAATATGGTTGAAAAATTATGTTCATTATTTGGTCGTAAATTATATTCGACTGAAGATACAGAATATTACGATTTTCCAACGATAGAAGCTTTGAAAGAAAAAGATGTAGAAAGTATATTAAAAAGAGAAAAATTCGGTTATCGCGCTGCATATATAGTTAATGCAGCAGAACGTTTATCAGCGTTGGGTGGGAGGGATTGGCTTTTAAATCTACAAAGAGAGAATGTTTCTTATCATGCTGCCAGAGAACAACTAATGACTCTGCCAGGAATTGGTCCTAAAGTTGCCGATTGCATATGCTTAATGTCACTAGATCATTTAGATGCTATACCTGTTGATACTCATATTTTCCAAATAGCACAAGCAAATTATTTACCACACTTAAAAAAACAAAAGACAGTTACACCAAAAATTCATACTGAAGTAAGTAATTATTTACGAGAATTATGGGGTCCACTAGCTGGATGGGCACAAGCTATTGTATTTTCTACAAAAATCAATACTAAATCTAAATCAATTGAAAAGCAAAAACGCAAAAACAATGAAAATTTAGTACAAGCAAAAATACTTAAGGTGATATGATCGTTTATGACATTATCATTTTCACAAATAATTAAGTTATGCAAATTTTATCTAAATTTATACAAAAATCATATATTAATTGATACCCTTTTAACAATAAATTTTTTGTGTAATTTATATGTTGTGACAATAAATATTAATTTCGATAATGTATTTAAATAAATAAAATAATATTTACTTTTTGATAAAAAAGAAATGTCCAAAAGATATAATTTTTGTTTTTTCGATGTGCAAAAAAATAATGAAAGATTTGAAGATTGTTTGAAAATAAGTTAAAAAATTATTTATTTTACATCATTTTACATTCATATAGAAAATATATCATTATTTTGTTATTCTGTTAACAGACATATGTTAACAGACATATGTTAACAAACATATGTACATGTACTCATAGAATAATCTAAATTTCTACATTTTTATCACGGGCTCATGTATCATTTCTTCTTTTTTATTCCAAATCCTACAAGAGCATAGTCAAAATCATCTAGAATAATGTATTGTGCAGGAAATTCAACGTTATTTTCTTCATTATCATAATCTGTTAATATATAAATAGAATTATTTACATGTATATTGCTTGTATTTAGACACTGACACATAAAAAAAAAAACACAAAGAACAAAATCTGTTCGAATTACCAATAGATTTTTGTAGTATGTCAGCAAAGATATTTTGAATAAGATAACGCAAACCAGGAAATTTTTTAGATAAATATGCCTTCTGCCAAGGTGACAAGACTGTTAGACAAGTGGTTTGCAAAGATACTGATATTGAACAACTATAAGTTAATTTCATTACACATTGAGCCATTGTAGAGCTTATTAATGGGTAAAGTATAATATTATTTAATTTTGTAAAAGCCACACCTATAAAATAATTAAAATTATACCTCTAAGAAGAATGATTGAATATTTTATGATTTGATTAAATATTTTATTATTTACCTAATGGTTTTCGATTTATAAAAAATTGTAATGTGCCAGTCCAAGTATCAAGATGTATTCCTACCAAGTCATCTTGACCAAAAGTTGTCCCATATTTACATGTCTTACCATCATGTTGTAAATAACCTTTATATGAAAAACCCCAAGATTCTCGATCTTGTCCAAGCAAAGCACAAAAACGCTCGCTTGCATTATGAAGCTCTGCATTTGCAGTTCCTACTCCAACCATCTAACAGGATCAAGCAATAAATTATGTTACTACTAAAGTGATATGTATTGAAAATGTATCATCAACATAGATTCAGCAAGATTCAAATAAACTTACTACATCAGTGCCATAGATATGTGTTATCATTGAAATCTCCCAATAATGATGCCTTCCTTTTTCCAATGATTTGTTGCCTTTTACAACAGCTGTGCCAGTGCTATACACAGGATGAAAAGTAACATTTAAATTATTATCTGATAATTTAATTGATGAGGTTGACAATTTTTCATCCCAAGTCCATTCATGTTTTGATGAAAAAAAGTCTGAAAGAAAATACATAATTATTAATTTTAAATCTACTATAGTATTGCTTTCTCAAATAAGAGGTAGATAATAATTTAAATTAATAAATAATAACGTACCATTTTCCATCTTTGCATGTTGATCCTTTGTAATTGAATCCATATTTTATGAATGAAATTTCGATAATTACATTACGTCATCACATATTTTTTAGATATTGATTATATTGATTAATGCAGGTGTAGTAGTCTCGCCAGATTCATCCATTCATTCTTCGATTATTTATGCTTATGAAATAACGTAGAAATATTTCAATATACAGACGCATTTGCAATTAAAATAGGTGTACCTAGTACTACACCTGCTCACTGTAGTAAGCAATTGAATATGATTGGTTAAATCTAAAGATCTCGAGATTTTAAGACTTAAGGACGCATTGATATTCAATAGAATTTCTTTTCTAATTAAGGAATAATTAAAGAGAATGTCAAGTTGTCTCCATTTAGTAGTGTAGCAATTCTATATTATCTAAAAACAGAATTAAACTCCTCCTTTCAAATTACATTGAACCAGAGAGAGAAACCTGAGAGTGGATACGTATCCGTATTTTAAATGAATCCGTCTACTAGCGCCTTCTGTATGCACAAAGCATGCACATAGAATTATGTGGCCACGGATATTTCCACGGGTAACACATCCATTTCGTTTTTCAATTTTCATCATACATTAGGGAGTTTTTGCAATCTCATGTATCCAGATGCGGTGACCGCTAAAATCACATTTAGTGGATGGAAAGTCAAACTATACCATCAATGGTTTATACCATCATTTTTTCTATTAATTAATTGCTGAAGATGGTTTGATAAATCGAATAATTTAATATGTATGAATGTATTGAGTCGATATAAATTAAACATTAAAATATTATATTAAACGTTGACAATAACAGCGGTGTCGCTCTCATTGATTTTTTTTATTACTAATTTTATATTAACCTTTTGATTTGTGTTTATTAAGAATTATTGATTTATTTTAAGATGAATATTATGTTTTTTGAATGCTCTCTTTTTGTCTATAAATGTTTGTTATAGAAATGTTGAAAAGTAGCTACTTATATTGCATATAAATATATGTATATTATTTTATCTAGATATTTAAAATGTTTTTGTTTCCTATTGTAGATATTTCTTTAAGATGGAACTCAAGTGTGCAGTTCAAACATATGCTTGGGGAAAACTTGGTATGAACAGTATTGTTGCATCTTTAATAAAATCAGCCAATGCTGATTTTGTAGTGGATGAACAGAAAACTTATGCAGAATTATGGATGGGTACTCACGAGAATGGGCCATCATATCTCAAGGATACAGATATTCCCTTGCAGAAATACATTCAGGAAAATACTGCAGTATTAGGCAGCAATGTTGTACAAACATTTTGCTCCAACTTGCCTTTTCTCTTTAAAGTCTTATCTATAAATAAAGCTTTATCCATTCAAGTACATCCGAATAAGGTAATATTTTTTCTGTTACATAAAAATAGCACATTAGTTGATTTGTGGATTTTCAGCAAAAGGCAAATGAGTTACATGAATTATATCCGGATGTCTACAAAGATCCAAATCACAAACCAGAACTAGCTATAGCTTTGTCTCCTTTTGAAGCGCTGTGCGGATTCCGTCCAATCGATGAAATAAAAGATTATGTAAATAACATACCAGAGTTACTTGCTGTCATAGGAGAAACCAATGTCCGTCGCTTAACTCAAACAGATGATTCTATGATCAGTGATGCTTTGCAACAGAGTTTTCACAGTCTTATGACTTGTGATTCTAATGAAGTGATACGCCAATTAAGAAGCTTGATAGATAGATTACATAATACAGGTAATTTTTGTATGTAGAGCGAGATATATAAATTCAATAAATCATGGTACAACTAAATATTTATGTGAAAAAAGTGTAATAAATTCTTCTTTTAAATAACTTTTTTAATAAACCATAATTTATTGAATACTATCTTTGCATTCTTCCTCATTGGAAGAATTCTTTGTTAAAAAGCATAATCATATGTAGTTGCTCTCAGACGATTGTTATAGGCAACGGGTAAAAGCTGACCTGTTAGAGCGTTTGCACAATGATTATCCTGGAGATGTAGGCTGTTTTACAATATATCTGTTTAATTACGTGACGATGCTACCAGGTGAAGCAATATACATTGGACCAAACATACCTCATGCATATCTTTCTGGCGGTAAATTATGGATTTGAATTTGCATTCTAATATGCATTTAAATGTAATAAATTAATTTAGCCTTTTATGTAATTTTCAGATTGCATAGAATGTATGGCATGTTCAGATAACGTAATAAGAGCTGGACTCACACCAAAACCAAAAGATATAGAAACTTTAATCCAAGTACTGTCATTTGAATGCAAATCTATCGAAAAGATTCAACCATCTCGGGAAGATACGTTTACTCAAGTTTTTCGTCCACCAATTTCAGAATTTGCAGTTGCCAAAATCACTGTGAGTTTTAATATTAAAATTAATGATTTTATTATATTTGATTGCATTGGATATATATTTATCTTAAATATTTTGCAGTTACCGCCTGGACAACCATCTTATAATTTAAAACCGAGAAACTCGGGTAGCATCCTTTTAATAGTAAATGGTAAAGCAAAAATATCTTCTAAGATTTTTTCTCGCGGCTCCGTTTTGTTTATTCCTGCTAATGATGAAGTGGAGATAAAAGTGTTATGTGGTTGCCATCCTATGCTGATGTTCCAAGCATTTTCAAATATTTAAGTATATAGAATATTCAACAAACATTAATACTAGTGTAAAATATGACTAATCTTTTAAAATAGTCATATATTCAAAATTATAAATTTCGATATGTATAATCATGTTTACTATCTGGAAGAACCTGGAATTTTTAGAAGACGTTTTTTTTAAATTTCTTTTTTCTTAAAATCAGGAATTTTCATGGAATTTTATCGGTACTTGATGAAATTCTGAAATTTTACTACTTTTAAATTCATTTTTTTTTTCTAAAAATATTGCTTTAATCATTTTTTCTTGATTATGTAAAATCGACAATTGATCAATAAGTATATATATGTGTATATATATATATATCCATATATATTCATATATATTTTCATGTCTCATAAGTTTGAAAAAAAATCTGACAATAGAAGATAATCAACAGAAGAGAATAGCTCACTGATATTATATTTAGTCAGTCTCTTTTTTATTAATATCTTGGTAGGCTCCAGTTGCAGAAAATGAAACATATCTCATGGTAAAAATCTTTACTAATTTATAATAGTGCTTATATTGCTAGAATTTTTTTTACAAAATTTCAATAAGCATTCTGATAATCATGTCGAAATTTTCAATTATTAGTGTACATAATCTTTTCAAAAATAAAAAAACATCATGAGAATCACAATGATTAAGTTTATATCATCACACTGGAAACTTTATATAGTTTATATTTTAAGGAATGTTATAATTATTAAAAAATATCTATGTTTATTTTCTTTGTCTCTGCAGACTTTTCCTCTTCCTTATAATGTCGATACTCTGGTTTTAATTCCCACATGTTTCTGTGAGGATTTTTTAAATTATAATTACAAACTTCATTGAGAATTTCCTTTAGATAAACCTGAAATTTGTGCATAATATTAGTATTAGGAAAATATTGTAATTTCTAAAATAAACTACATATTCTCTAAAGTATCACATAAAGATAAAAATATATTTACAATAGGTTGTCTTGTAATTTTTACAAGATCCCTTATATTGTAATATTGATGTTTTTCGAATGCCGCAAAAAGCATATCTAGCACAGCATCTTTGTCATCTCTCATTTTCTTTCCTTCTGCTTTTTTCTTTTCAGCATATTCGATCTATAAAACATTAACTGTTAAAGTCAGTTTAACGACAAAAAAATTAATAAAAATAAAACATAACTTACATTATGTTTATGATCAGATACAGGCTTGAAATTTTGCACAACTCTATCTAACTGTTGAACTTGTCTTTGTGGGACAGACGCTCTCTTGATACTTTCTAATTTTAACTTCATATAACAATTATCAGCTAAAAAAATTTTATTTTATAAATTTATTTTATTTTATTTTATTTTAACATAACTTGTTTTTAAGAAGATGGATGTGTATATATACAAATTTATTTGGCTAACCACTTGGCTAAGCACTTGACGTACCATATGGTCTGCATTCTAATTTCTGTACAATCCTTCCTTCCATAAAAAGTTTTTCTGTTTCTGGGACAATCGCATCTGAGCTTGTGGAAGCTGCAAAATTAATGGAGTTATTTTAAAAAATGTCAAACTTTAAAATGACATTAAACAACTTACGGGCAACATGAGAAAACACTCCTAACATTTGTCTAGTAACTGTTGTAACATCTAGCCTATGTTGTTTCGGTATTTCTCCTTCTCCAGATTCTTTCAATGCTAAAACAGCTTCTGATAGTTTAAGAGATACTTCAGCTTTTTGTCCAGGATTTCTAGAGAAAACAGATAAAAACAAAAATTAAATCAATCATAGATTAATCATAGAGTAAATCATTAACAGATTAAAATAAATGTTTCCATAAGTAAAAAATTACAACAAAATAACTATAAAATATTACGAAAAAGAATGTAAATAACAGAGGGAATATAAACTATAGATGTATTCGGGAAACGCTATTAGCGCTATTTTTTGTTATTCTATTTTCATCGTTTAGCTGATGTTAGCTGATGTAAAACAAGGATAGAATGACACAAACAGCGCTAATAGCGTCTCACCAAATGCACTTTATGTATTAAGATTTTATCATGAATTTATATCACTATTCTCATCGTACATATTAATACCAACATAATCAATTATAAATTTAATAATAAAAAATAAATTTTATAATAGAAATAAAAGAAGTTACATTAAAGACGAAATATATTATACTTTCATTTTGAAAGAAATAGTCTTCTAAATAGACATAAACTCACTTGGTGATCTTCAATTTGCCGACTTCTATATTACCAGGCGCCTTTTCCCATTTATTAGCTATATACTTAGGCACTTTAACAAGCCACACACCACGACCAGCATTACTCAAATCTAATTCTCTTTCCGTGTGCGTGATACCCGCGGACATTATTGCTATATTTCTTAAACACTTAAGCTCTAAATTCACGTACTGCTAAAATAAATAATTAGAGGTAGTGACAAGTACTGATAGTGAATAAGTGACTCGATTGATGAGTCAAATTCTCAAGACAAACCCACGCTTGTCATATGATGATATAAGAGGTAACGACATTTAATAAGAGGATCGACACTTTTCTTATAACTGGTAACGATAAATCTTTATTACTCGAGCTCGAACGAATATGACCGAAGAGGATGAATGCCATAATCTATCTGTACTCTTACTTTTTCTCTGACGCTGCTTGTAGGCAACTTGCAACCTACAAAATCCCTAGTCTTTCTACACTCGCTGCGCTAGTGAGGTATTGAGAACGTAGTTCTCTATAATAGCCTGATGGGATTGATCCCCCCGTCGATTTTTGTACGAATCGATTCTTTTGCCTCGATTAATCGATTTTTTCGATCGATCTTGTAACTTCGATTAATCAAATGTGAAAGATTGAAGCAACGCAAACAGCTTACCTAAGAAGAGCACGTTGGTTTTTTAATGCGATTAATGCGTTTCCTAACCTAAAAATTTACGTTTTGTATCGTTTTCATATGTACTTTTTGTTTATTATACTTATTTCGTGCTATCGTTTTTAATATATTGATAAATCATAATAATGCTGCTTTTAAACAGGTAATGTTAATTTGTTAAAATGATTTTGCAAATATATATATTTTGAACTAGTATATTGAAACTATATAATTACTCCAGATTTTTTCGTTTTATGTAAAAACACGTGGAATGAGCATAATTTTATTGAATTTGAAGATGGTTTGTGTTTTCTGAATAATTACTCTATTAATAAGTATTATACTTTCAGACAAATTTGGCAATGAAATTTATATGTATATATTATTTGCTACAGCAAATCATTAATAATCCACATAAAGCGATAAATTATGAAGGAACGTACAACAAAACAATTACAGCGATTAGAAAAGAAGAAAGCAAAGATGGCAGCATTTTTGGAAATTGCAAGACTCAATGACAAAGATAAAGAAGCAAAACTACAAGCTGCAAAACAGGTTTATACTTGGATCTAAGAATAATTTAAAATGATACTCTTGTGATTAGCTTTATGAAATTTTTAGACAGTAGCCATCATTGATGGATTTAACAATCCAAACAAAAATAATACAGCAGGAGATAATTCTCGTAAACGAACTTGTGAAAAAAGTTCTGAAAATATATGTTTAGAAGCTTGTAAGGAAGAAAATACTGATGAGCCAGAATTACAGGATAACACTAAAAAACCTAGGTAATTTTATTGATTTATAAATAGGAGATCATACACTGGGAATAGTGAACAATGACTGTTTGTAAATTAGGATTTTTTTGAAAAAGTACATCAGCTTAATGTGTAGATTTTTATTTATTTTTCCATGTAATCCTAATTTCTTTGTTATTGTCTAAGTTTGAATATTGTGATAGAACTCTGTTTCAGCTACCAAAGACAGCGATGCACTACTTTTAGATTGCCTATGTATTATAACAGTTTGATTTACAGTCACATATCTGTTTGTTGTCTTAATTTCATCAACTCTTGTTGCATTCAGTTGACATTTATTGGGACAAAAATCTGTAAATGAAGTTGATGTACATAGTTTTTCCATAACAAAAAATCTTAATTTAAAAAAAATTGTTTATTACTTTCCTTATGATATGATCCTTATATATATATATATATATATATATATATCCTATATACATATAATTTATATACATATGCATGCTCACACACATATGTATGTATGTATATATGTACAGATTAAGTGATAGCCAATATGCGAACTTGAAGGAAGAACTTAGAAAACGCAAGAAGAGACTTCAAGCAATTCCAAGACTCACTCTCAAAGCAGTTGGTGAGAACGCTATTCTGGATGTCGGAAACTTGGGAAAGAGGATACCAATATTTCTTAGCGATATACAGCATCTGCTGTTGTATTCACTACTTGGACACCACTCTCCTTACTTACCAGCGAGATGGTGTAAACTTGAGAAGTATAACAAAGTAATCTTGGTCAATGTAACATGAAACTTTCAAGCAATACTGTATTTTAGAGATAGTTTAATTCAAAATATTTAATAATTCTAAGTGAATAATTTTCTCCAAAAAGATAAGCCATACTGTAGTCATCGTGCTTGAAGGGTTGTCTTCGTATCATTTTATGGCTTATGAGAGCATGTTTCCACACATAGTACATAACTTAAAGCATCGTTTAGAGGTGATAACGCCAGCTGTCTATGGTGCATCCATAACAGAAGAACTTGCAGCTGTTCCTTTAACAGGAACACAAAGCGATAAACTAATTAAACGTATGTTATATAAGAGTAAAATACATCCCATTAAAATGAATATTTAAATCTACTCCATCTATATGAAATAAAATGTTCTAGTTGAATATTAGTGAGAATATATATTCATAAAATATGTAGTAATAAAATTTTATAACATATTAATTTCTAATATCGATAAAAATATATATTTTAGACAATGAAAGATAATTTTTCATTTCTAGGATATGGCTCTTTAGAAACTGCTTTGCAAACAAATGGAAATGTCATAAAACTGCTAAGAAGTGTTTTTCCAATGCATTCAATAAAAAACGATGTAAAGTTTTCTACAAAAAACTTGAACGAAAATTTACCACCAACTGATAAATTCTGTAGAACAAAGTTGCTTTTATCGTTATGGCAAATGGTGGAAGAAAATTATCCTGTACCATTAAAAGGAACATTAGCAGAAAGGCAAGGTTTTACTGTTCATTTTTTTTTGAAAATTTTTTTAAAAGTTTACTGAAATTTCGTTGAAAATAATTTTGTTCACAAAAGTTGTAAAAATTAATTTAGGAATCACCCATGTGTTTGCTGTGTAAAATATATAATTTTGTTTTCATATTTATTTAAATTATGTTGAAGTTTTTACTAAACTTTCAGTGAATTTTTGGCAAAATTTTTCCAATAAGGACGGATATTAATTATATTTTTGCAAATATAAAATTAACGAATTAATATAATTGTAGATACGGTTCATATATATTAACAAAAGATGTTTATGAAGAAGCTACATCAACATCACCAATGTTTGGCTTAGACTGTGAAATGTGCTTAACAACAAGCAACATTCTTGAACTCACTAGAATAAGTATCGTAGATGAGGATATGAATGTAAGTACAGTATTATATGTTTGTGCCTTAGACGATAAAAACAAAAATCGGTTCGATTATAGGTAATTTACGACAGCTTAGTGAAACCTGAGAATGTGATAACGGACTACCTGACTCGGTACAGCGGTATTACTGAGAATATGTTAGATGATGTCACGATTACATTGCACGACGTTCAGCAGAAAATAAGGACGTTACTTCCTCCAAACGCGATTCTCGTAGGACAAAGTTTGAATTCTGATTTGCATACATTAAAAATGATGCATCCCTATATCATTGATACCTCTGTAATATTTAATCTCACCGGGGATAGGTACTGTAAAATAACAAATATTGATATCAATGAATGTAGGTGCATTTCACTTAATGTTCTCTTATTTAACACAGGTATAGGAAAACGAAATTGCAGATCTTGGCGCGCGAGTTTCTCGGAGAGAGTATTCAAGATGATAAAGCTGGACATTGCTCAACAGAAGACTCGAAGGCTTCTATGAAATTGGTGAAGTTAAAATTAGCGAACAGTGTGAATTACGGAGACGCTGTGTTGCTTGGTGATCGCAGCATGAGAATCTTGAAAATGGAGTCTAATAACGAGACTACAACGCGAGAATTGCAAAAAATAGAAATAAAGAAATATGCCACGTCAATATTCAGTCATATAACGAAAAATAAAGGCACCACTGCCGCTATCGTGGGCAATGATGAAGTGATATCCGAATATTCTAAGTATTTAACGAACTCTTCTCTCAATGTCATGGATGATGAAAGTTTCGCAAAGGATGATCAAGTTAGTATGCATCTACAATATGTTAAAAGTTTCTGATTAATTTAAACGAACGTTTGTATCTATCAAGAAACTAAAACAAATTGAAAAAACACAAGACGAAATTTTTTCATTAATTTAATATTGATTTTCAATAATTGTAGGTACGTCTTGTGATAGCAGATAACAATAAACATGCCGTAGACCGAACTTCAGAAATAGCGATGGAACATGCTTTTGTATTGTGCCACGTAAAGCTTAAAGAAGAACAATTGAAAGATGAACAGCTAGAGGAAACGTTTCGCACTGTAAATAAATGGATTCATAAAGTTTGGCAATATAGCGCAATAAACAGTCTTGCATGCGTGATATTCAGTGGGCAAAATAATACTGCGAATGGTTCTTGTTTTTTAAATATTAAAACGGAGATATCGTCGGACATCGTCATAAGAGCTTGAAAAATGCTGGAATTATTATCATCTTGAGAACTGTGCGTGAAAAAAATTAATTTCGTTAATTCGATACAGTATCGAAAGAATCTATCTGGCTATGTATTTAGATAAATAACACACACTTGTATAAATTTTTGTTAATAGAAATATATTTTGAAATTTACTTATTTAGAATTATTCTTGCGAAACATACTTATTTCTATGACGCAGCTTGGAATTAGGTTTCTTACTTTTTAAATTTCAATAAATGGAACAGTTTATTACATATAGAAATACACAGTAAACAATGCAATGATAAATATTAGGTGCGCAACTAAGTTCTCGCTGAAAATGCATCAAAATAACAGCGAGAACTTAGTTGCGCACCTAATATAAAACTAAAAGATACAATTATTCCCCTGAATGAATCCGGTATGTTTTCGAGAAATGTGTCAAATAGTAATAAAAAATCAAAATTATAAACATAATAACTTGTACAAATTTTATTAACTTTTAAATTCAGAAAATATTAAAGAAGTACACACATTCGAACAATCAAATCTAAAAATAACATATACTTTAATACATATTAAAAAATCTATTATTTGGGATGACTCATTTTCTCGCAAAACATCAAATAGGACGACATTGGTTCTCTATTATTTCTAGTAAGCATACGTTCCCTGAACGAAACTGCAGCGGCAGCTCCTTTCAGTGACTGTTTTTTAGTTTTCTGCAAGTTTACAACACGAAATTGTGTGGAGCAATCAGGATCTAATATGTTATCATGATCAGTGGTCGTCACCTTTACTTTACCCGTTGTTGTTGACGATACAATTTTTTCCTCGTCTCGTGAAATTTTCTGTCTTTTTTTCACTTTCTTTGGCACGTTCGCAAGATTTTCGATCACATCGTCCGGAAGTCGTTTCAGATCGCTTGAAGGCAGTAAAAATTTTCTTTCTTTAACTTCTTTCTTTGATTTCGTAGGAATATTACAGATCGCATTTTCGACATCTTTACTTCGATTGCGTTTCTTCTTGGACCTCGATTCTTCAGTATACACCTTTGCATCAGTTTCATCTAGTTCCTTAGTATTATGGGCTACATTTTTCGATTTACTCATACCTAATGCAGTTTCTTGTAATCGTAATTTACTAGGCAAAATTTTCTCAGACTTTTTTGAAATTGGAATTTGTATTGGCAAAGTATCCTCCTCTTTCTTCTTCTTTTTCTTTTTCTTCTCTGTTCGTAAAGTTTCAATATTTTCTACTGCCTCTTGCCACTTAATTTTCTTTTTTACTTGCTGTTCTTGTTTATCTGTACGTAAATCCAACTCTAAATTATTAATGGCTTTACTTTTCTTCTTATGCTGTGATAACTCTGTTTTATTCCCGCGAATATTTCGAAGCATGTCTTTGTTTACATTTGTATTCTCTTCAACTATATTAATTTGTTTCTTTTTCTTCTTATTGATTTGACATGCCTCTTCACGAGCATCTTCTACGACAGATAATTGACTAAGCTTGGCACGTTTCTTCTTTTTAGGAATCTTTATTTCTATAACATCTGTAGATAAAGTTTTATCGATTATATTTTCCTTTGATGTATCTTGTTTTTTCTTTTTCTTTTTTCTCTCATTAATCTGACATACGTCTTCGCGAATATTGTCCTCTACAACGGGCAATTGGGTAAGTTTATCATGTTTCTTCTTTTTAGGCTTCTTCAATTTTGTTATATCTTTAGACCAAACTTCACGGATGATATATCTCATTAATATCGATTGTTTTAGCTTTCTCTCACTATGAGATAATGATACATCTTCAAGAGTATTGTCCTCTACTGTAGATAATTGAGTAAGCTTGACAGGCTTCTTCTTTTTAGAAACATTTAATTCTACAGTGTTTTTAGCTTTAGTGATATTTTCCTTTAATTTATCTTTTTTCTTCTTTTTTTTATTAGTCTCACATGTATCTTTGTGGATATTATCCTCTACATTAATTAATGGAGTTAGCTTAATCTTCTTTTTAGGAACATTTAATTCTGTTACGTCTTGTTTATCTTCAGACAAAACTTCATCGCTCATATTTTTATTTGATGAGTTTTGTCTCTTACGTTTTTTCTGTTTCTTTTGACTACATTTTTGTATGACATCGTCATTAGATGGTATTATCAAATCATGTATTTTGTCTTTCTTTTTCTCTTTTATTTTTATTTGTGTAGCATCCTTTTTTGCAGATAATTGTTTCTGTAATGAATTAATTTCTGTACTATATTCTAATTTAATTGGCGCACTTTCGTTTAACTTCTCTTTTCTAAGATATTTTAATCTTGGTGTTTCGATATCTATATTCATTGTTTTACGTAATGCTCTCTTGGGTGATTTCAAAGGATTTGTCAACCCTTCTACTTTCTTCAATAAGTCAGATAAAAGCGAAAGATCACTTGATTTCTTTTTTTTACTTGCATCTTTGAACTTCTTTGAACTGTCTTTATTTAATGTAAGATCTTTCTTTGATTTATCCTCAACTGAAATATTTTGTGTTGTTTTAATCATATCGTTTAACTTATTAGCTATATTTTCTGGAACTCTTTCAAATGTTTCATCAAGTTCTTTGCTGTTAAGATCTAAGCTACTAAATTTCATTAACGCGTGTGATTTCAATTCATTTAATTTTTCATTCAAGTATTGTTCAGCTTTATCTTTTGGACGTTGTGGGTCCAACATATTTTTAAGTGATGAAGAGACTATGTTACAAATACCTAACGACATACTTTCATTTTCCTTCACGAGGGATTTCTTTTTCTTCTTCTTAATCGACAAATCTGAATTTGAATCTTGTAAAATAGGTTTATCATTTTTTTTCATATTAGATTTTTTCATTTTTATGTCTTGTTTTGTTTCTGTCTCACTTCTACAAGGTGAAATATGTTCGATAGATTTGTTATTCTTTTCATGAGTTTTGGGCAGTTTATGAGAGATATTGGCATATAAAGAAACAGCTTCCATTTCGATGAATTTATTTTGATTTGTGTCTTTGTCTGCTATATCTTTTTTCTGTATATCTTCATTGTCTTCATTTTCATTTTCGATATTTATTAATTCCATGTTAAAATTCGTTTTCTCTTTTTCATCTTCCGCTTTTTCTTTTTGTACAGCGTTATCATCATCTTCATTATCTTCTTTGTCGTCATTTTCTGCTTCGATGTCATTATCTTCTTCAGCATTTTCTTCTTTCTTATTTTCTGCTCCATTATCATTATCTTCTTCGTCGTCATTTTCTGTTTCAATTTCATTATCTTCTTTATCATTTTCTTCGTCATTTTCTGCTTCAATGTCATTATCTTCTTCCTCATTTTCTATTTCAGTGTCATTATCTTCTTCGTCGTCATTTTCTGCTTCAATGTCATCAACTATAAAATCTTCAAGATCTGAACCATTGTCATCAGAATCTGAAAATTCCACTTCTGAATCCCTACATTCATCAGCAGCTACATCATCATCAGAAAACTTATGTTCCAATCCACCCAGATTGTATTCTCTGTTGAGGCTATCAGAATAGCCGTTACTATCATCAGTATTACTTTCGCTGTTTGCTGTTTTAAATAGGTACCTTGGAATTTCACATTCATCGCTATCCGATCCCATATTTGCTATCATAGAAGTTTTAGATCCAAGATCCATTGCTACTACGCTTACATCTATATCACTACTATCATCACTTTCGTTCAAATGTATTATTTTCTTAGTATTTATCGGTTCTGATTTCTGATTCGTAGAATGGTTTAAGGATGTATTTTCATGCTTTTTATTGCAATCTTCAGTTGCTACATTCTTCTTTTCAGATTCGGTTGCATTATCATCTATATCTTCATTACACGATCGTTCCAAGGCACGTTTTTTCTTATATAATTTTTTCCTAGTACTTGCAGCTGTATCATCAAGTTCTTTCTTTGAATTATCTGTTTGAGATTTATTTGGAGAAATATTTTGCATAGATATATCTTTCGAAGATTTGTTTAATGATGTCCTTTCTCCTGTCGATTTTCGTAAAGATATATTGTTCTTACTTATTAGCGAGCTTCTATTTAATTCATTGGCATCATCTCCAATTTCTTTCTCTAATTCATTACTTGCTTTGGAAGATCGTCTTTTTGTTTTTTCTGACTGTTCTGATTTATTTAATCTGGATATGGATCGGTCATTCGTTCGATTTAAAACTGTTTTGGATTCATTTAAAGATTTATCAACAGGGATTAAATTATTTTCATCTTCTGTATATCTAAAAATATCTTCATCTATTTCGGATACAAGTCTCTTTTTAGTTCTTGATTTTCGTTTTTTTACTTGTTTTTCATTTTTTTCATTAGAATCAATATTCATTGTAAGTTCTTCATCTTCGGTGGCTAATTGTTCAATATCATAATTCGCTTGTGATGCGAGCGAATCTAACCGACTCTTTAATAATACAGTGTCATCGGAATCGTATTCAAAAGATTCTGCTTCTTTTGCCGCTTTTATAGTTTCAGCCGCTAACCATGCTTGTTTGTCCACCAAGATAAGATCGTGTTCAGCTTCATTTTCTTTTTCCACCTCTTCCACTAATTGGGAGGTAGACTGTACTGAACCAGTTTTAACATCATCTTTCTCCTTCCATTTGTCAGCGGGGATATCTTGGAATAAATTAATGCCGATATTGACATCAGAAACATCATCAACGATATTTATATTTTCTTGATCTTTTCGAGTTCTTTCCATTTGTAAATTTTCCTTTTCTTCCTCCAAATTATCTGTACTTTTCCGTTTTAAATTTGGCTTCACTTTTTCTAACAAAACACCTTTTGAATCTGTTTTCTCAAATGATATATCCATTGTTGATTTTTTAGATGTTTCTACATCAGTAAGTTGGTTATCTTGAATTATTGTATCATTCGAATCATTACTTGCGGAATCATTTGTCTCCAGGACAATATTAGAAGATTGGGACGTCGGCTCTGTTTCTTGTTTCAATAAATTTTCCTCTTCTTGTTCCATAGAATCAGAACTATCAATTACTATTATTTTATCTTGAGCTAAAGCTGGCTGTTTATCTATTACAGTAGTTGAATCAATAGAAATTTTATTAATTGGTAATGATATTTGTAAATCTACTAATTGATCAGGCTTAGAGTGTGCTACGTTTGGCAAAACTTCGTTATCATTACAATGTGGACTTCGTTTTTCTAACACTAATTTTATTTCGTTATCATCCGTAATTATAATAGAAGTGAGACTTTCTCTATTACCACTTGTCTGCTTTGACTTAATTAGATCTATAGATAAACGCGATGTTTTATCTACTTCATTTGACTCACTTTTGTTAGAATTTTTGTTATCTGTAATAGTACATTCTTTTGTATCAGTTTTCCCTAGTTCGCTAATTATTTCCGTTGCATCTTTATTAGCAGATATATTTTCAGTAGATATTTCATCTTTGCTAGTAACTTTATCAATTTCTTCTGTACTTTCATATAACAAAATGGTTTTATCTGAAGCATTTGAATTTATAGATTCTATAGAAATATCCATTTTTTCTTGAGAGTTATCAATAGTTTCTTTTGACAGATCACTATATTTAATTGCAACTTCTGTCGATTCTCTTGAGCGCCTCTTATTTAAGTTTACTTCCTTTTTCATAGATTTAGTTTCCTTCTCACTTAATAATTCATCCATAAAAGATGAAGTAAAAGATTTGATAGAAGATGCCGGCTTAGGCTGCACAAGCTTTTCTGCTACATCACTAATAATATTCAGCATTTGATTTTCCTTGTTACTTTTTTCTTCCTCAGAAGTACCTGATAAGTTTTCGGGCATAACCTCCATTTCTTTATTTGATCCACATATGTCGAATGATTTTTCTATATCTGAAAGATTTTCAACAATTTTTGTGTCTTCTTTTGCGGAATTTCGATGATTTGGAGAAGAGTAGGTAGAGAATTTTTCGATTGTACTCTTGTTGGATGGTGGAGTTTCTTCAAACTTCTTTTTCTCTTTATCTACAAACACAAACATATATAAATTATCATTTATCTTACGACATTTGAGCCAAGTTGTTCCATCTTTCGATAAACTTCAACTTTCTTACTCTTATGCTCTTTCTCTCTTGTTTATCCATTAAATAAATTATCAGTTTATCTGAAGATAGAACAACTGGCCCTTAAAGGAGTTCACTTGTAGAATAAAAAAAAATTTTCGGATTTTTTCATATTTTATTTTTTAATATTTGTAGAATATTTTTCGGAAAACAAATTTTGAAATATTACTAATATTGGCTTAAGTTACAACGGTTTGGAGCTAATTGTAAGTAAAAAGGTTTGATGTTACAGTATAATAGAATTTTTTAGCAATTCCCTTTCAAATAAGCGATTTTTTGGAAACAATATTATAATAAAAAGAAGATTCCTAAAATTTGTTTCATAAATAATTATAGTGATATAAATTTAAAATATTTCCGTGTATAGGACTTAAAATTATTTTGAAGTTATAAATGACAAAATAATAGAAATAATTATTTTAAGAAATAATTATAAAGTATATTAATTTGTACTCATTCTTGCCCTCATTGATAAAAAAGATAAATAAGTCTTAAAATAGGATTAGAATGCCATTTACTAATATGCAAAAAGGATTAGAATAGACCGTTTGGAAAAATATGCCTTTAATGTGATGAAAATGGTAATAATTCAAAGTTTAGAAGAATCGCTGAAACGGGAGTAAAAGAAAGAATTGTTATTGGCTCAAGAATTGAAGATTATAAATAAATAGCATAAATTTAATCTACGATAAATTTTTGTGGAAATTATATTTTACATTTTTCTTTTTTATAACAATTTAAGTTAAAAAATGTAGTCGAAAAATTGAAACTTTTGTTTAATTAATCCGGTTTTGTTAATAAATTTATTTTAACAGGGAATTTTGATAGAGGCCATAAAAACATATTTTTTGATTATAAAATTCTCTTTCTTGTATAAGATGACTAGAGCTGACGATAATCATAATCCCAGATAATCATTATCCCAGTTGCGGTATCGAATTCCGCCTATTTTGTGAATTTTTAATTTTTTTGGTACTAGTTAATAAGATATCTAAATGTACAAGATGATAAAAGTATAACAAAAAACAAACAAAAAATCTCAAAGTCTATAAATGTCTTTTAAGAAAAAAAAATTGTTTATCCTGTTCTTCTGAGTCTTAGATAATACTCTTTTAAAATACTATAAATTTACATAGTTACAATAAAAAAATAATGAATCTATCATTTGTCAAACAATTTCAAATATAATTAATGCAATGAATTTCTTAAAAAGCAAATATGTAATGTTAAGTCAAATACTGAGGTTAGGCAGTTTTTAATTTTATTTACCAAGAGTATTCTCTGTGTTCTTCGCTGTAATATCCTCAGTTTGTGTTGCATCCTTTTCCTCTGACAATTGAAGTGTTTCATCAGATTTTGAATCAGTTAAAGTCTCTACATTAACAAGTACAAATATAAGATAGATTTTTTAGATAGATTTATTTCAGTTCATTATTTTGGTAACCTTACTACTACTTTTTTTACTCACCATGACTATAATCTTCTTCAACTTTATCCTTAATTACATTTTGAAGTTTTCTTTTAATTTGATGTAAGCGTTGTAATTGTTTATCTGGCGAAGAATCTGAATTTCCTGAATGTATTTAACAAATTTGTTATAAAAATTATAGAAAAACATATATATTAATTATAATAATATATATCAAGTATTAGAGTATTATTTGTTAATATCTTTAAGAAATTACCGGAATTTGTAATTTCATCAGTTTCAACTATTGTAGAATCCAACCGTACATAAGGTATACGATCATTCGGTTCAGTTTGTTCTTTAATCTGAGAACTCGATGGCAACACAGATGCTCGCCTACGTGTCTTGGTTGGTGAACTAAATTGTTTCTTATTTTCAGTCAAAGATTCTGGATCGATAGACCTTGCTCTTGTTATACGTGTGGTTCTAGTTGCTGGCAATGGTGATTTTGTCTCGGAACCAGCACGCATAACGCGCTTACTGATAATTATACAAAACATTAAACGTATCATGTACTATTAAATATAAATATTGACACATTACCTGGTTGCTCGAGTATTAACTCTAGTTGGTGTGCTAATAAGACTTGTAGCACTTAAACTTTGTCGTGTAGTTCGTTTTGCAGGTGTTTGTGGGACGGTATCAATGTCAATCTCACTAATTTCTGAAGAAATGGAATGCTTTCTAGTACGTAGCTTCTTCGTTGTATCTGAGGCAGTGGAATCCATAGTTGCTCGTGTTCTAGCACTCCAAGTTGTTTGAGTACTGCTGCTTTGAGTACTACTATCACTTTCAGAACCTGGCGAATATTTATTCTGTTTTATTCTACTGCTTCGGCGTAACGGAGAATTCACCGATTGTACAGTAAGCATTCGAGTCTGCATACGACCAATAGCTACAACACAAGAAATATTAAAAGACTAAGCTAATTAAACTTAAAGACATTTAACTGCGTTTGGGAAGCGTGCTATCAGTACTATTGTTTCATTTTATCAGTAAATGTAAAATAAAGATAAAATAACAAGCAATATGTTAATAACATGCTCTCTAAACACAGCCAAAGCATTTAAAATTAAAGAAATAAAACAAAGATAATAATGTGCATTCTTAAATTTTAGCATTTTTTATATTAACATATTTACATAATTAGAAGAGTAATATGTTTTGATTTTTCATTGTAGAATAAACATATTTATTTATATATTTATATAGCTAATCAACATAAACGTTACAGTTCTCTATCTTATTGTTTTTACAAGTTTAAAATTTAAACACATGCGTATACATACATAACACACACACACATACACCACACTCGCTATCATACACATATATATGTACATATATATATATAAAATTGCTAAAACCAAACGTATTATACGTATCATATAAAAACTGAAGTTTTTTTCAATAGATTATTGCATCCCAGAATGTGATATACGAATTTATAAAGTTTAGAAAGGTTCTTCTCAATTTAAATTAATAAACATAAAAACGGTCACAGATTGAAACTGTTAGAAAAAAAAACCGGATGCGGTTCTCGGATCAGCGAAAATATTCTAACAGGAATAGCAATAATTTCGAAAAAGAAACGTTGAAACCAAAAGGAGAAAAAAAAAATAAAGATGAGGTTACGACACATTTGCGTTACAGCACAATCAATGACAACGAAAAATCGTACAACTCTTGGCACCGAGTCGATTAACCGGTGCTCTCTATCTCATGCACATGCTGATAAAAAGAAATCAAGAAATACGTACATGGTTTTGGCTCAAAATCATCGTCCGAATCTTTTACGGAGCGCGACATCTTCACGATCCTTTAATCATATATATCGGACAAAAGACTAATGCGTTACAAAAAGAACAATTCTGAATAGAGAAGAAAGGTTATCGGAACCACGTGTTACTACTTCCAATATGAATTTGAACTTCACAAACTATTGGTAATATTGGCATCCGAATAGCAACGGATAATGACGACCATAGATATAATATAAAAAGATGTACAATCAGTAGCGGAATTTGGGCGCATCTCCATGACAATCGAAATTTCGAAAAAATAATATGACTAATCAGATTAGCGACTGCTATGGGACAGCACTTTAGGTGCATTCATAACGAGAACAGTTGCAGGATTCTCTAAACGTTTTATCGACAACTGTCGCAATCGTTAACTAGCGATAGCCAATGAGTGCCGCGCTTTCTTCCAGGATAGTCCTGCCATTGGCTGTCGCTAATTAACGATAGTTACAATTGTCGATAAAACGTTAAATCTCGTAACAGCTTACTGAACATTCAATGAACTCTTTTATCTGATTGGTATATTCCGTTAGATCCTAAAATATAGATCAATTAAATGAAAGAGCTCACTAAACGCTTAGGGTCAACGCGATGCTACAAATGCTTTGAAGCATTTTTAATTAGTCAATTTGTAAAATTCTTTCTTCTTGATCATTCAATTGATCCATCAAATACTTCAAAGCATTTGTAGAGAGATTTTGACTACAGTAAGCGATATGTCGCTCTGAACGCATTTAAAGGATGCATTCAGCGAACTCAACAGTTGAGTTAAGAAATTTATACGAAAAAATTATATACGAAAAATTAAAGATGTACTATAGAATACATAACGTATATTATAGTAGTATTTCCCTATTTTTTTGTACACGTTTCTTTTCAAGAATAGAGGGATCCTTAGGGATCGATCTTAAAACGAGGTGAAAATTATAAAAGTGAACGAATTTACTAAAATACTGATAATTTAATTGGTCAACACCTAAATTTGCTCACTTTATAATTTTCAAGATACAGAACTGATCCTCTTTCCATAATAGGGTTGTAAGTCATAAGCCGGAAAAAACTGGCCAATCATATGACAAAAATAATCGATTATGGTTGGTTAATTTCTTACAACTTACAGTTTGCAATCCTATTTTGGATATGAGGCATACGTAGTATAAAGCCCGATGTCCACGATACTAGAAATCAATCCGAGATCTCGAACAGAGAAAAAATTAACAAATCACATTTGAACAATTTGATCACATGACCATTGCGATTGGTCAATTCTTTCTTCATCCGAGGTCTTGGGCCGATTTCTAGCATCATGGATACAAAGCTTTAAAAAGAAACTACCTCTGGTAGTATTATTATACTACGCTAGAAATGTTCTATGTACAGTCGGCAACTAATGTGATATTAAATAATTTTATGGATGGCGCCACTGATTTCCTTTTTTCCTGTTCGACTGCAAAAATGCCTTTTTAAATCACTATTTCATTTGTATGTTTTTGTCGTACGAAACTTATGCCCGTATTCATAGTTAGGCCTTATATTTAAGACTTCCTGAGGCCGGTATTCATAATCAGATCTTATATTTAAGATCGTTTTAAGTATGATTTTAAGAAGTCACGAACCAATCAGAGGGCCGCATTAGTCTTAAGATATTACTTAATATCTTAATATCTTAAGATATTACTTAAGACGGTTTTGAAAGAGAATCGATTATAAATGTTAGCCTAAATATAAGGCATCTTCAGATACTTTACAAATTATTTCATTGGCTACTGAGCATCTGAAGATATTTAAGTCTATGAATATGGGCATTAGAGTTGTAAGTATTTTTTTCAGAATTTTTTATCAACTTTTGAGTATTGCATTTTTTATTGGCAACTATTTTTATCAACATGAGAAAATACGGTATTAAAAAATTTTGAAAAAGTTCTCAGAATTTTATGAAAAGAAAATTAGCAATTTTTGTCTCTCGCTTTTGTAAAATTGATAGTATTTGATACTTTTGATAAAAAATTATTAAAAACCAATATTCAGCGATTTTTATAGTAATTAATATTTTGTTAACTATTACGAAAATTGCAAAATGGTAGAAAATTTTTTGATTCAATTTACACTTCCGCTCTATTTACACAAAAGTGCTTATGACCAAAAATTGCAGGACATCCTGTATATATTGATATGTGTGTATTGTATTTTAATATTTATAATACATATTCTATTACAATGATATTTTCAAACTTTGTATTAAATCCAATTATTATCAATGTCTTTAGAGTCAATATGTGTCTCACGTTCCGTTCTGACATAATTCTTTTATTAATATAATTTCTGACTCGATATTAATCAAATTAAATTTAAAATTGGATACTCATATCTTCTCTTTTTTTTATTTTATTCATTATAAATACTGATTATTATGACACATTATAATTATTTGACTGACTATGTTTGATATATGCAAATCTACATAGATTTTTATGCATTTTTATGTAATCTTCTTTTACATGGCCAAGCATAATGTAAGCGATACGACGACCAATATATATTGACAGTAATTCATTATGATCCATTATTGATTATTTCTTACAAAACTATTGGAATATATGAAAAGGGCTCAAAACAGAAATTAAAACATGTAATCAATTTTTTGCGTTATCATTGTGTTAATTGTAATTTTGTATTACATGATATTGGGTCATTTAAAAAGTATCCGCGGTTTTTTCATTCAAAAATTGAACAAAAAACCGCGGATACTTTTTAAATGACCTAATACATAGAAAGTTTTTCATTCGCGCAAGAATTACCGCACTTAACTCCTGTATGCCACTTTAACTATTATTTTCAATGTTTTTTAATAATTTATATTAAATTTATATACATATGATCAATGTGTATACATATACATATATACATGCTACGTGAATGAGTCACGACAAGTTGTTAGGAAGATAATATTTCTCTCTATCAACTTCTTCCCGAGAAGCGTTGTGTCCCCTGACCTCCTCTTAGCGCTTCTCGGATTGGATCTTATTCTTCCTTATCGTATCATAGCGGATACACCACGGAGTACAAGTACGGAGTACTGTACAAGTTCATTACGAGAAGAGGGAATGATTACGCAATAATGAGCAGCTAGGGATATCGGAGCAAACGTTATGGCAAATAAATTATATTAATTATTTATTATTTTTGAAAAAGTTGAAGAAACCGGCTTATGTTCATTTTCATTAATGTAGATTAACTTTAATCTTTAGTAGTTTAACTTACTTTTTATCTTTTTCTAATTCTAAGAATTAGAAAAAGATAAAGCGTAAGTTAAACCGAGACCCATATTAGTCTCTCCTCGACTTTCAACGAGGAGTATCTCGTTTAGCGAACACTTTTATCGGACATTATGTTCGGTATTATGCTATTGCTTATATCTTTGTGATACACAAGGTGAGTGCTAGCCAATTATCAGATTCACTTGCGATACTATGATTCAATTGTTCAACCAAAAATGGCGCGCGAATTTGCGTTGAATTGATTTACAATGACCGGCCTTCAACTTCGCTTAATATCTATCGATATTATGACTTGTGTCAATCACCTTTGAAGAATTAGAAAATGAGATACGACAAGATAGAAGAAATACATATATAAAATAATTACCTATACAAGTAAATATTATTTTTACGGACAGAATGTTATTGTTAAAATATCTAAAAATTGAGCTAGATACAGATCTAAAAATAATTTTGTTAGACAAAAATAAGTATCTAAGATCCTCAAACCGATTATTAGAATGTTAAAACTCTTTACATTTTATTATTCATTCCCAAGTAGCAGATCGATATCAAAAGACAACATATAGAGACGTCTATTTATATATGGTAATTTTTGGTCGACGTGATAAATAATGAACGATGATTACAGCAAGATTTCATTTCTTAGACGAGCTAAAGACATTATTTTTAAGATGTCTTGAAGTCGCCTAATATTGATCTATTCTAGAATTATCGTTAGCTGACGTCACTTCTCACATTTAATTGGGGTTTTAATAATTAAAATTTAAATAACGTTTTTAGTGACGTTTCAGGAATATATCTACAACATTTTGTAAAAAAAAAATCTTTCAAATCTTGTAGAATAATATTCTTGCAACATTATACAATAGAAATAAAAATCAAAATAATTATTTGAAGCATTAAAAGCGTAAATTGTAGTCTTAGAACATATTATATTAATACTACTCTGTAATAAGACGTTAGAAATAAATAACATTCTATGGATGTAACATATCGATGTCATTTTCGGATCCCTCAGAATCTGATTTAAGACGTCTATAATTGATCGTGTGGTGATCAAAATTTGCTGCCGTTTTGATATAATTTTGTTAAATAAACTTGAGTATGCTTGAAAGCGTTAGGACTCAGACACAATGAAAGGAATAAGAAATAAGAATAGATAGGATAAAGTAATTTTGAACACGGTACAATTCTGTACGAACATAATCCAATTGTCTAGGTTTAAGTTTAGTAACTCTGATTTTATTGTGTGGAGGATGTTGAAGGATACCAAGCAGGGAAAAATCCAATTTCAACTTTGAAAATTGGATTCAAATTTCATTTTGTTCAGAATTATATTATATTTGAAATTGCACTACCTTATATTGTTCAATTCCATTATATCTTTTTTATATATTTTTTTCTCGATATACCTTCGCGTATTAATAATTTTCAGCAGCCATTTTGTAGAGTGAAATTTCTACAAATAAAGTAAAGCCTTTACTCCAAATTCTATCAAAAAGTATGTCTCTTGCTAAATGTGGGAAGAAATATAACACCGCGTGCTTTGCGAGGGTATTAGGTAGGTCAGTCAGAGAAGTCGTAGTTCATTTCCGAAAGCCAGTCTTTAGCTATTTTCGTGAGTTCCCCGTATTTATGTAGGTCACGGGCACTCGTGAAGAAAAAGAGCCCGTTCATCCTTCCCAGAGCTAATGCGCGGATGTCGGCTCGGAAATTCGTCGATTCAAATATACGACTCCAGACAGAACGAGAGAACGATGTCGCGATGGACGATCGAAAGAGAACGCGACGTCGATGAATAATCGAGAGAGAATACTTTCTTTTTTTTTTTTTTTTTTTTACGTTTTTCGATCGGCTAAAAGAAGAGGAGAGGAGAAATGTTAAATATTCTTTTTTTTTTTTTTATCCCACCGAGGTAAAAGCATCGAGGCATACAGTAGGCAACATCAGGCGTCTGCGCGTCGCGCGTGCCGCGCTATGTATAGACGGTGATACGTCTGGGGCATCGGTTCCTTCGTGCGAATTATATGTATGCTCATTGCAGGGCCGGTCATCGGCCAAAGCGCACGTTGCTGCTCTCACGGCGGATGCGAAAAACGTCTCTCGATAAACGTCCAACGACGGAGCCGTCCAAGACGGTCACGGGAGTGCGCGTCCGAGGATGAAGGAATAAATCAAATTCGAGAAGAGAATTCGCGTCTCTCTGTCTCGTCTCGGTGGGGTGCGTACACTTTCCGGTGAGCTCGAAGATTACGCGACCCGAGGTCGATCGGAATTGATAACACGTCACGACGATAAAGGCTATGATAAAGGACCTTACTTGAAGCTTTAAAATGAACGTATGATTAATGAAGAGTCGTCTTTTTTTTTTTCGAATCGAGTGTGCGCGTGTGTGTAAAAATCGAATATATTAAACATCTAATGGAGGGGTGAAGTTTATCAGCTGTTGATCGGTTGCCAAAATTAAATTTAGACGAGTATCTTTCGACGAGTCAGTGCAGCTACAAGGAAACTTTGCACAACCAGCAGTAATTTAATTGCAGAAGAGCAAGGTATAAATTAATATGTGTATCAAATTTATGTATTGTGGAAACGAGAGAAAAGTCTCCTCAACGAACGTTCTTTTCTTAATTTAATTAATGTCCTAAAAATCTATCATGAGAGACTTAATTGCCAAATTTTGCCAAAATAATATAGCTATTAATATGAATCAAATATCAAATGCTAAAAAATTATCCATCTATATTAAAGAGTACTCAATCTCTAAATCTACCTTAAAAAATGTCTACAAAATTTATATTGTTAAAATTAACAAGCATGGCAGAAGCTCCACGCTCGAGATAGTTCTAAGGCTGCCACAAACGGCGATTTCCGCATTAATACGACTGTTGCGATCGCTTCACTTTCGTTTGCAAGTCGAAGTTGGAATTTTTATCTGTTTGAGTGTCATTCTTGAGCTAAATGCTTGGAAGTCGAAAAATGCGTACGTATTCGACTGAATATATTATATACCGCGCTATCGCGTTTCTAACGATTTCCATGAGTTCCTCGGTCGAAACGACTCCTGCGGTCACGATTTCGACTCGCTATAGTTTTCGTAACGGTTATCAGAGCGGCTTGTTGCTATCAGAGCTATCGTTTGCCGGGCATACACGCTCGTGTTTGTGCCTGCGGAAATATTGTAAATTTCGGCGTACATGAAACGGCAGCATGTTAAAAGCTCAGCGACAGTACGAAACGAAACGTTTGCTTTCGTGCGATTATCTTCATAGGTTGACAACCGAGAAAATACATGATCGTTTAATTGCAGATAACTATCCTTAAACATATTAATCGTTTACCGCGTATTTTTCATTGTCCCAACCATAATTTGTCGTGATAATGCGACGTGATCATAAATCGAATTAGAAAAAAGCTGGAACCTAAATTATAGTAGAGCAAAGGACTAGAGAGAAGGAAGAAATAATGATTTAATAAATTAAAATTTGAGTTTCTTGTACGAAAATAATTGTCGAAGTGTAGATGCAATTTCTGTGATTGTGCTTATTATTTTTATGTACATAACGTGTATAAAAATAATAAATGTATAAATTTAATATATATATATATATGTATTAAATGCGTATGTGTATATAAAAAAAATCTTAAATCTTTTTCTTGACTCGCAACATTCTTTTCTTCTTTCGAGTTTACCGATTTCTATCGATCCGATTGATAATTCTCGGAAAATCATACCGCATGTAAATTACGTGATATTCCCCAACATGAAGTATCGATTATTTCGCATTCTCGAGAATCGAAATACAAATGATAATTAAAAATGTTCAACTTCTGAAAAATTGTTAATGTGGTAAACTTAAATTTTGATCCAAAAAAACCTTTACAGTTATAATTTTTTTACAAATAGTGTTTTCTTTTTTTATAAGTAACGAAACTTTCGAATCATTTTGTATTCATTTTGTGAATACGTCGAGTATTTTAATTCATTTAACTTAGTATCTTTTTGCGATTCGAAGTGATGGCATGAAATCTCGTCTTCAACATTGACGCGATGTAAATGGTTGTTTTGGTCACAAAGACATATGACGGAACTTGGTGAAGCCTGCGCGATATTTGAAAGTAATAAAATCGTTACTTGGCTTTCCAATATCCCGAGGGAGGGCGAGTTACTGGCATTGAATGTAGATACCTGACCCCAAACTATATACGAGACGGGAAGTATTGATCAAGCCGCCTGGAGCGGCCATCTTTAACGGAGAGAGGAAATCATTTGCGAAATTGACGCGTACTTTTCACCCAAACGAGAAATTGCACGCAAAAGTTCTTTAAACGTGATTTTCTGCTGTAATAAAAATAAATAAATGGATACAAAAAATTATTAAAAAATAAAAGAATAAACATTAAACCGATGTAAAAAGTAATAAACAAATTGATAAAAAAAAAATAACATGCAATTTACCAATGGTTATTTATTTATTTTTATTAAGTAACAAAATTAAAGAACAAAAATTTTCTTCTCCCATTTAAATTAATTTTAAAATTTAAAATTGAAATTAATCTTAGAAATGCTTTTACAAATTCTTTTTTTGAATATACGTGTTGCTTTTTTATTACCATCTACAAAATAATTACATATAGTTTTAATAATTATATTAATAACAAATAAACATTTTTTTAGGACATGATTAAACAAAATGTTTTACGATAGATTTTTGATCATTGAAAACAAATCTGAAATTAGTGAAATTGGTATCTATATATTATCAGGTTTCCTAGAAAATAAGGTTAAATGTGCCAAAATTGCATTTTTGGCCATAAATATTATTTATTGTCACTAAAATAATTATTTTTTCAATTTTATTTATGCTACTTTAAAGTGCTATCTTTTGTCTATAATATGAATTATATATTTATTACAATACGATTTTTTTTCATCTGTATAATTAACATATTACAAATCATTAAATTAAATATAGATAATTATCTACTCAATATTGAATAGATTAAAAACATCAAATTTGGCACATTTAATTTTTATTTTCTTGAAAATCTGATATGATAGGCCAATTTCAAATTCATTTTCAGCAAACAAAAGTCCATCGAAAAATATGTTTTATTTATTCAGATCCCAAAAAAAGCCTATTTTTGTATAACTGTGCAATAAACTAATTTTTAAATTTTATAGTATCTCATTTGCGAATTTAAATCATAGTTTAATTTTTCGATCTCTTTGTGTAACTTTATCGAACTTTTTAAAGAAAAATCTAATAAACGTTTCTTCCATTCAGTTCTCATTTATCTTAACATATTTTCACGTATAAATCTAAATCTAAACTTGAAGACTCGAGAAATTAGTTTCAGTCCTCGTACGCGATTAACTACTTTTCTTAAATATCTTTTTCTGACAGGCGTCGGCCAAAACGTAAAATTTGTCAGGCACAGAAATCGTATAAGACCAGCATAGTTCTAAAAAACTGACTCGAGTAACCTGACACGCGCTCGCGAGGTGTGAGTCAGATTATGAAAATGTATCGAGCGCGTCGTTTATAAGCGATAGATGAACATTTAAACGCTAACGACACGTTTGAGGCAAATCTATTCGGACGGGAGTGAGTCGCGGTGATTCGCGTTTTTATTTATCGTACATGCGAACGAGACTCGGCCGTGCCTTTTGATTGTTAACGTGCCTGACGTTAAGAGAGCTCGCAGTTCTCTCCTCTCGTCGTCGCACTTGTTACCGTTGTAACGCCCGCACGGATGAATGAATCTCCGACGATAACGAACGTAAATCTTTCCGAGAAGCGATCCATAATGCATCTCGTGAATTCTTGTCTTGAATACATCAATCGCGCGCGTCACGCGATTGTCGTCGACAATACCTACTGCAGCGTGTCACGACATATAATGTTTTAAAAAAGTCCCGGGGACAAGTGCACCGCTTGTCACAATGTCTAATTTAATTGATATATTTCGTTGTTTTAATGGGTCGCAACATACACCGTTTGGTTATTAAAATTGCAACTTCAAGAATGACGTAAACGAGTAAACGTTTACCAAGTACAGTAACATTGCATTAATGTTATTATTTCATATTCAATAATATAACTTAATGTTATAACATATTATAATAAGTATATTAATATTGTTGAGTGAAAATTACAATATTGATACAATGCTACTGTTAGATTAGAACAATGTTACTGTTTAGAAATATCAAAATGCATGAGAGATTATTTATGATATAGAGTATATGGCGTCTAGAAGTTAGCAATTGATATTTTTACATTGATAAAATTACAGCTTATTTTTGTATTTTACTTATTTTTTTTATGACCTAATAAATCCTGTATTCAATTTTCGATTCAATGCGACGTCTTTTTTCTATTGTTGCAATGGCCGGTACATATTTGTTTATAAGAGAGGTTTTTACAAGTAATGATAAACTTACTAATTGAATTAAATAAAAAGTAAATCGATTGGTCGGAACAATAGGATTCCTTTTTTTTTTCTTTTTTTACATCTTCGACACAACGCGGTCGTGTAAATAATGTCAGGCCTCACTTAATATCGAGCGAGGATGACACGGGTATCGGTCGTGCTTGACCAGCTTGACGTGCCGACTTAATTCGCGGGTACGTAGTATGATATGTAATATTAACAGAAATGTTCGGCTAACGTATTCCGTGGACACGTGCGCGTGTGAGTAATAAGTTTATGCACCGGGCATTGCGTGCTTGAGCGGGATATACGAACCGCCTAAGTAATTTGATTCATCCACTAACGATAAATAATAAAATCCCAGTTAATACTTCACCGATTCAGCATAAGAACGACTTTTGTCCGATCTGTCATACGACGTGTAAATATCGACGTGCAAATATTCGCGAGAATGATGGATGACACCTCTCTGCATAATAGCGTGACGCTATTGTTATAAACTTGCTGGCTGTATCCCGTAACTTCGCAGCTGCGGAGTGCGATGTCAAAATGTTACGTTAACGATTATTACTCAGATGAGACATACGAGAGATCACGTTTGCGATTCCGAATGAAACTCTTGGAAATCCCCCGAACAGATAATTCTTCAACCCTTCATTATTCGCATTCGGGGTGTCCAAGGTATCTCGCCTTATAAATTTGCTAAATGCATGAATACTGTTTATGCACATTATTATATTTAATGCAAATTGTTCTCATAATTTCAAACATTTTTTTCATCTTTATCTAAAGAATATATAAAATCAATCTTTATTGATTATAAATCATCAATTGTAGCAATAGAAATTGAGATTGAAGATATTAAGGTATCAGATGGAAACAGTTCACACGAGTAATTATGCTAAAAGATCACGCGAGTAATATATAGGTTTAACTTTATCTATTTACTATTAAATTTAATTGTTTTTTCGATGGATAATTGGACGTTATTTAAAGAGTCAGATAAAAGCTCGTTTATGGATATCGATGCTGCGTGCAGAGTTCTATCATTTTTCATTATTATCGAAGAGCAGGCGTGAAATAATGTTACAAAATAGTGCGAACCGTAGACAATACGTTTGCAATTATTTCACGTTAGAATAAATATGTTAATGCAGTTTTGTAATTGTTTCATGCTAGAAGTTGTGCCGCACGGTCGAGCGTGTCTTTTCGCATGTTTATTCTACAATTATGGCGACAACGAACGGCTGCCGTCGTCTTTCGATGCGCAACAGTAATTATTCGTGACCTCGCGAAATTATCGTCGCAGATAAAGCGCCGCGATAATTTTCATTCGGTTATCGAACGCAGGCATTGGCAGGAAACGTCGGGGAAGCGTCGCTCTTCCTTCGTAAATTAACGTTCGCGCGCGGCCTTATTCTACTTTTCATCGAACGATCGTATTCGGTTCTTAAGTATTCAAGCGCTTCCTAGCAGCACGTGAGTCACAGACTCTGTATTAAAACGACACGTGATGCGGTCTATGAGCAAAAATATCGCAAAAAAGTTACGACATGCCTCGACCGGCATTGATGTTTGAATGAAATTGACGAAACTTCTCCGAAAACACGTGTGCAGATTCGCATGGATTTGAATCAAAGCTTTACTAACCATCTGTAGACCAACAATTACAATTCTTCTTTGGATGTAAAACTGTAAAACCGAATACATTGCTAAATTCATAATGTTAAATTAAAGGTACCAAAAAATTATGTTTGATTATTCCTATCGTCACCTTCTTAGGTCGCCACTGTTATTCCTGTTTAATATGTACTCCATACTGTATTTAATTTAAATAAAACGATGGAATTAAACAGTTTAACTTAAGAATTAAATTATGTATTAAATTTGATTCAAATTTAATTTAATATTTATTATAATGCATACGTTAATATGAACGCTGTTTAATATTAATACTTTGAAATTAAGTAACTCAACTACAAAAATGGATTGATTAGATGTGATTTTTTTAAACATACTTTTATATTAAAATAATAATTTAACACACTTGCAAGTTAAAAATAACAAAATGTCATTTAAATAAACAATAATAAATTAAACAAGATCGCTATATGAATAAATCAAATAACTATGAGAACGCCAAATATGATCGAGACTAGATATTAGAATGCCTAATTATATTTAAAAAAAAATTTTTTTTAATATTCTAAACTTTTAAATATTTAATTCAAGGTATTAGTCTAAATTTGATCTTCTAGTTAACAGACTTTGACTTTACTTGATGAAATGAAATTTCATTTTTTTAATAATTTATAAAAAGTGTCATTGCCCTCATTACATATTTTTGGGACATAAAAATGCTTATTGCAAACTCATAACTTAATACGGCAGATGAAGCAAATAGCGTAAGTATTGTAATAACTAAGAAATTCGTGCTATATATGTATACTACAGATTACTACTATAATGCCGCATATAATGCCGCTATAATATAAATCACTGTAGCGGCAATTAAATCGGTCAGTGATGTGTGATGCGCACGATTACCTCGAATTAGTCATTACGGAAAAATTCGCGTGACAATTTTCCGGTATCGCGGAAGCGTATCCTGCTTCGACTTCGGTTTTCTTCCATCTTCCACCTTCTATCACTGTTTCACTTCCACTCGCCTCTCCTCTCTCTTTCTTTTTCTTTCTCTACCTGTCTCTCTCCCTCTCACTGTTCAACGCATCCGTCATCGTGCTTCCTGTCCGCCTTCGAACGATAAATAGGGAAAAAAAACGTCGATAGAGTTACTCGAGGATCGCTGCATATTTTTCTAGGTCAAACTAGAAGGTAGTTTTCTTCCCGCCGCGCGCCGTGCAGGGGGATGTCGGGACAGGAAAAAAGATCGAGGCTGAAGTAGGAGCTCGCCGGTTGAGGATGATGAGTCACGTGGATTCATTTATTTCGCAGATATATACCGGATATATTCAACGGTCGCATCATTTTCAAGCGACAAAAGCACGGTGTCTTACTCGCAACCGGTTCACTTGTCGATAGCCGTTCGTCGGCGTTGTTCCCCCGCTCGAACTATCGTATTGTATGTATTTCTCTTGAGGCAGAGAAGGAGAGTGTTTTTCTCGCCGAGACGCGAGAGCTAGATCACAGTATTACAGTATTAAGAGACGAACTGGCTCGATCGCGCGTTCGCCAATTTCCGGAAATCGGTTACGTATAGTGCAAGCCAATGGAGAAGTTACGCGCGTTCGTCTTCCGTGAGAAGTGCGCGAAGAAACGAAGCGACAGCAATCGTGACACCGGTTTGTTGATCGATAATGTGGCCTACGCGAAAACGAAGAGGAGTCGCATGTCAGGTAAAAGCAATTTCCCGGATCATCAAATCGAAGGCAAAAATTCTTGGAAGTTTCTGTGACAAATTTTGTCGATGGAATGCTAGCAGTTAATATACCTAGAATTGGTATAGATTGGTATAGAAATTATTGTAAAAGAAATGTGCCGCTTTGCATTTAAATGAAAGATTTTTACTCCATTTGGTTTTTGTTCAATCCGCGCTTAATACTAATATATTTGATTAGGAATTAATGTTTGGAATAATTATTCCGACGAAATCGATTCGTATGACAAATAGATTTTATTTTTTAATAACTATTATCAGCGAGAGAAAATAAAAAAGCTATAACAGTTATTTAATACAGAGAGCTATAATATTAAGATCGCATCGCAAACCAGAAAACACAGTTAAAGGATAATAAATACAACAGTTGAAAGGATTTCGATCTTGAAATTATAAACATTCCTTTTTCATAAAAAAAAAGATCCACGTTCTTGTTTAAGAAGAATTCAACGTTAATGCAAAAATTCTAAAGAATTATTAATATTTATATATAGTTTCTTGAATGTACAATATAAAAAAAAAAAAATCATAGATTTCAAAAATTATATGCCGATTTCTTTTGTATACATAAAGAGAGATGTATAACTTTGATGTGCGCTGTTTGTAAATATCAGCACGACATCTTCGACAGTAGGTATAATAATCTGTTCCCCGAATTTAACAGCTTTTACATCGCATCCGCGACGCGACCGGCGACGGCCGCGTCAAGGTTGCCTACGACGCGATGCGACGCGACGCCGACTCCACCATCGACGCGGTATTTTTTTCTTTCTTTTTTTCGCACATTCGCCGTTGCATTGTGAGGGCACCGCACACGCAGCTGCGTCGCGTCGCGTCGCGTCGCGCACGCGGTGCCACGTGTGGCGATTCAATTCGCACATTTCTGCATTGTCGTTTTCTTCGATATTGTCAGACCGTCCTCGCGGTCCCCGCCGCCGTCGCCCTCGGGATGCGACCGATCGATCATGCTTGCGCATAGCGCACAAGAGATCGAATTATTAATAGACGTTTGCATACGCACGGCAGAATACCGCTCGTAAACGCCGGCTTTACGGCGTTCCTCTAATTGCGCGCGTGAAGAACCTTGCGCGGCTTGGCTGTTTTCTCATAATATGGAGACTGCAGTGCAAGAGAAAAAGAGGGTGAGAGAGAGAGAGAGAGAGATATGGAAATCTCATGTTGGCCATGTTAAGCGACGTTCCGTCATCTTGTCTCTTAAATATTCGTCGAACATTCGCTGTCGCGGTAGTGTACCTGCGTTATTATCTATAAAGCCCATTCTACAATTGCGTAAGCGTAGTTGTAAGTGGTTTTAATTGTAAAAATTTACCAGTCACAATCGAATATTTTTCTTATATTTGACTGTATTTTAGTTAATTCTTACAACCACAATCCTTATATCTACGTTTGCACAATTGTAGAATGGACTTAAGCCGAGGGGGTAACCACTTGTTGAAATATTGTCCCACTGAAAGTTATTACATGATTTTATTTGATTTCATATGATTTTGTCTAATTACAAATAATTTTTTTCACTGCATATGAAGCCATTTGATAAAATATACGATTTTATTTAATATTATACAATGATTTCTCATGATTGCATATGTAATTATCGGATTATACATAGAGATTTCATACGAATTTTATAATGATTTCGAGGACTCTATCCCACGATTACATTAAGTTTAATCCCCTTGGCTTAAGCCTTATACGACGCCACGCGTCTAATTTGTATGAAAAAGCTTATTTTCGACAATATTATGCTTAGATAATTAAATTATCTAGATATAATTACTCTCCCTCCTAGTGAGAGAGAGAGAGAGAGAAAGATAAATAATTTGAAATGGGATAAGGTAAATATGATTTTATTTTAATTTGTTTAGACAAAAGATAAAGTTAAAGTCGTTTTAAAAAAAATAATTTTAAAATAATATCATTTGTAAATAATTAAATAATAAAACAATTTAGGATCTAATTTTAGGATATAAAAAATATATTCATTTTTATCTATAAACCTTTATTTTTTAAAAACAAAAATTTTTCAAATTGCTTTATTTAATATATAAATGATTTTTTAAGTATTACTCATCACGCTTAAGTTTTCTACGTAAGGATACTTCCTAGGATTGATTTCGTAAAATGTTGCAATCGAATTTACTTTAGATACGTGTCTCTTTCTTTTTTCGCAATAATTTATATACGATAATTTATACTCAAACATCGTTCTTTCTATGCAACATATACGTATATAAAGAGAGATATAAATAAAAAGAGTTCAAGATTTAAAGGATTCAAAACTTAAACTTATAACGCCCGTTAATCGAACTGAAAAATATTTAATCAACATAGATTATAGCATCAACTTATACGTAATTCGTAATAGCAAGCACTTCTAAAGATGGCAATTTAATTTTACATTTGAAAAACGATCATATATGCGGGCGAATTCGGACAAAGGGGAGATCTTTGTCGCATCTTATCTTCGATTGAGTCAATTAGCGAACCCCGATGATCGCGCTAGATAGTTGCGGTAAGCAGCCTATATTATAGCACCGCAAGCGAAATTTTTGTTAAGGTCGAATATGTAAAGATAAAATATTAAATTATTATTTAAATTATTACATATATTAGATGGAATGTGAAAGTATTATTTAAACGTATAATTCATAAAACATTTTATTTTAAATTATATTAACACAAAGAAATACAAAGAAAGACTAATATCTATGTTTTTTTATATCTACGAATTTTTTAAATTAAAAAATACTTTTGAAACATTAAGATTATGATGAAGCATTTCAGAAATATTAAAAATATAGATATATAACATTTTGTTACAAATATTTTTAAAAAAGAAGACTCCATTGCGCGAACGAGAGAGAGATCATAGATCCAATGCTATTTACAACTTACTTGATAATTCTTTGATATAAATTAGCGCAACATTACAAATCAAAAAAGAATTAATGATATAAAATTATTGTTTTTTTTTATTAAGCTCAATATGTGTGTGTGTGTGTTTCAATCTCTTAAACATAATTCTCTTGTTGTTGTTAGTTATTTTAAATACTTATTATTTTATTATTGGAAAATTTAATAGATCAAACGACGTTGATATATGACATGAGTATGATGGTGGACCTAAAAAAAATCTGTAAAATTTTCGACCCTCTTTATTCATTGTGCCAATACATCTTGCTGAAATACGGGCGCGCGTCTCTGCAATAAAAGAATTAATTTTAATTGGATTAAAAGGCCGAGCGGGTACTCGTTCAAGTTAATTATCGTTACTCGCATAGCATAGCCGTCAGTTCGCATTAACCCTATGTCGCTGCAGTTATGCTAAATTAAATTATACCCGCTGCTTCGCGATCGTATGTTACAAAAAAATAAACTTTTGTCGAATATACTTCGTAGAGAGCGATACGAGAGGCCCCCCCCCCCCCCCCCCCCGGGCACATATAACTTCATGATTACATAATTATGTTTTATTCATTTTTCTAGAATTTAATATTATTTTTTTTCCTTCTCTTCTTTTCCGATAAAAATTCTTTTAAATTATTCTTCTGCACGTGTCTCACTTGCAAAATAAAACTTCCCCAAATTTTATAAAAATGAATATTCATCGACGTGTTTTCGTCATTCCCACAGTTGTATAATTGATCCATGATATTTGCAAGAATGTTTATGTTAGATGTATAACGAAGACTCGATCGTGTAAATATTATATCATACAGTGCGTATACGCATACAATATTCCACGCTTGAATGAATTATATTACATCATATTATAATATGTGAATATGTGCCACTTAAAAATTTTATGAAAAATATTTTCAAGTTACATTTAATTTCTTTCTGTTATTACAATATTAAATAAATTTAGTAAACAATACAAAACGTAATATTTATCATATTCCATAATTTGAAAAATATTATCTTTATCACACAATGTAATCGTTCTGAACTTAAAATAGATATATCGGTACAAATAGATATATCTTCATCATCGATTGATCGATTGTATTACCTTATTTTTGCAGTAATAATTTAAGAAATTATATATTGACTGAGTTGAGACAAAATTGATTGTTAATACTGGAAATCTATAGTGCAAACTATAGATTTTCAGCGTTATCAGTCATAGCTCAAAGGGACAAGAGAGATAACCTTCATTTATTAATAAGTCACTCCGTTTTAATAATTTTTTTGTCTTTCAGAACTTTAAAATCAAACAATATTCGTACGATTTTTCCTTATAAGTGGCATAACATTTAGTATAGTTAATACGCACAATCAATAATGTTTACGAGCTTTACGAGTACTCGTGATGACCGTTCACAATGAGCCACTCCTCAGCTATAAACACACGCGTACATTGAAATTCTTATAGCGGAGCGATGCTTAATAATAGGATACGCAATGATGCCCCACTTTGTTATAAATTAGTGTCACGTTAATACGTATCATACCGCGAAATGTGTCACGTGTATGCGCGATGTGCGATCTGCGAAATGTGAATCTTTATTGATGTAGTTTGGGATACTTGCACTAATTCGCGATGGCAACATTCTGCTCGAACACAATGACTCATACGTTCGTTTGCATATTTCTAGTGTAATGATACTTGACGTTTCATCTTTTCTTCTCTTCAAAATTCGGGACATAAATGTTTCATTCCATTGTGCACTCTCGCTCGTGTCTTGCCGCGAGCGATATTTGTTCGATAACATTAAGTTAAAAATAAAATTTAACATTAGTGAAGTCACTTCGTTTTAATAATTTTTTTGTCTTTAATAACTTTAAGATCAAACAATATTCGTATGATTTTTTTTCTTATAAAAACCTACATTTTCAAGACACAATTGAAAAGTTGTATATCAGAATAGAATTTCTGATAGGTTGAAATTTGTTATTTAAATAAATTTGAGTTTATATCAGTGAAAAATATAAAAAAGCCTCTTTATTTTCGTGTGAATGTAGCAAAACAAATAAAATAAACGTTTTCGACCCTTCAATTCAGGTCCTTGTCGATATAAAATATAAAATATAAATCAATATAAAATATAAATTTCAGTTCATATATGTATATTCTTACGTTATAGAATAAATCTTTACCTGATGTAACGCACGATGCTGGTACCATAATAATTTGGCGCGATTTAGCACTGTGCTTGATCACATTTTATTCTAGATTTAAGAATTTTTCATTTAAGAATAAAATAAAACGTTCCTCTTTCAACAAATAAATATGAATATTCTATATTTTATGATAGATCGAAGAATAATAGCATTGGATTCGGAAATCTTTTCTATGGGTGTACACCTATCTCATATTTTTTCATCCGGAGACTGCAACGCGACCTTGCGATTTCGATTCTTTAAACGGATTCATTCACGACCGTCCTGAATATCATTAGTGTCTTCCTGTATCGTTGAGAGATCATTCGATCGCAAAATGGTTAACACATAGCAATTATTCATTCGTACCACGACGTCTCGACTATTAACACCTCTCAATTCCCTGAACGATCGAGAGTGCGCATATCCGCGTTCCTTGCGACAACGGAATCGTCCTAACCGGAAATTTACGAGTGCGAAATGGAGTATAAAAGAGCGTACTTGTTCTCATAATCAAGTTGTCGCATATATGTATATAAATGGTATTGACATTGATCTTGCTTGACGTTAATTTCGAAAAAGAAGAAAGGATTGTTCTCGTGGTTTCGATCGAGTTTAAAAAAAATCATGCGCTAGCGTCTGAAAAAAATTATTTTAGCAACAAAACTCAACAACAGCAAATATTCTGAAATAAATAATTTTTAAGAAAACAAGCTATTATCCGAAAAAGATGGTCGATTCGTTCATCAACTTTATTACCCAGAAACTTTGCACGATCTCGACCGATGTCCCTATTAATGCTGCATTCTTCGACACTGGATACGAGTTTCGGAACGAATAAACAAACTTCGGTCCCCGTCCTCCAATTCCTGCAATACAGCTCATAGCTTCAAAGTATTGATAAGGCCCCTCTTTACTTTGCGGAGCTGAGCATTCCTGTCGTTTTTAAAGTGGTCCCTCTCGCTCGGTCAATGTTTATAAACAATCGTAGGTGCAGTCGATGAAATGCTAGCACATACACTTACATTAACCGTTTCCTCTGAGAAGATCTGACAATGAGTCATGGATGGAAGTAGCAGATCGATTGATTTGTCAGTATAGTGGGACTTTTCGCTCCGAAAGGGTTGTTCTCCGAGTTTCTTGCCAAGTATCTGCTCGTGATAAATAAACGAAGTATTTTTCTTTCGGCAACGTTACGTTAATGTCATAATAGTTATTTGTTCGAAAAATAAAAAATGAAGAGTATCATCGAAATGAATTTAACCGTAGTTAATCAGTGAATGATGCCACATAGTGGCACGTTATTTGATTTTGTTTCTTTTAAAGAACGAAAAAGAAAAACAGTTCCTATCGATGGTGAGATTTGTAAAATTAAAATTTGCAAATTAAGCAATCAATTTTATTACTTGTGCATATTTTATGTGTTCACATAATGTATATTTCTCAATTCAGATAATATTAAACAAAGACGCATCTTTTAAACAGCCTTTGTCAAGTTTAGAGTTACAACTAGTTGCGTATACGAGTTGCTATCAAACGTTCTCTTTACTGTTTTGTCAATAGAGCGGCATCTCACTCGTGTTAATAATGATCATCACTCATATTATACTGGTGTCAATGTCATTAGTATACCGTGCATCTTCCACGTTGTGACAGGGCATTAGTATATACGATCGTTAGTAAACTTTATGTTTGTGTTCTGATCCGATAACTTTATTTAGTTTCTCATTGGTACGATGCATGAACGCGCCGATATGTAAGTACATCAGAAAATTAATCGTCATTTAAAAAATCATGTTTACGAAATTATCATTCAAAGTTAATTTTAAAGCTATTTAAAGGTGGACAGAAATTTTCGAGGGTTTTATTATCGCACGGGGGGGGGGGGGATCGTTTTATTTCTAAATTTTCTTATGTATTTTTCTTTGTAGAAACCGAAAAATATGAGCGATGATCGTGAGATTGAAAAAAGGAAGCTTATAATGAACAAAGAAAGCTTTTTAAACAAATGACTGATATCAGACATGATTTTTATATACAAACAGAAAAATAATTTAAAAATAAAAAATGACACGGAACTTTAAGATCCCTTATACTTCTTTTATTTTCAAGACTTGCTTCCCCCTCTTCATTAGCGTCTATTTAGTGTCCTCTCGTATTATTGTTCGACATACCTATATTCCTCATTTGATCTATGACAAGCGTACTAGTAACATCACAAGGTACGTCCACCTACGATTTATATGTAAGTAAAAGTTTAACTGATGTGAAGTTTCCTATTTTAATTTTACAAATTTTAATTTATTATGTTATCACTTTGGTAAATCTGGTAATTTAATGGACGTCATTTGGACTGTTTCGTCGATGTGATTCAATATTTAACGTTTCAAATTGTTATGATCAATCCTTACGCGACGAGTAAATGTTTTTAATTTATACACTATCATCAATCTATTATTTCACACATTAGAATCCAATTAATGTAAAAATTATTAACTTAATTATTGAGGAGGACTCTAACCGAGGGGTTCAAATGTTTAATTGAATTTTTGTAACATACGATAAATTTTTAGTTTAGTTAGTTATCATTATAGTCTTAAAAAATTGCAATGTCTATTATCAAATTGTTATTATAAAAAGTAACAACCTAGTAACTCTTTTATTTCCTGCAACTAAAAAATGTTTATATACATTATCTATACTAAAAAATCAGTAACTAATTGAAGTAAAGTCCTATCTTCCGCAAATACTGCCAAACCCATGTGTGAATTAGATACTGTATGTCTCGTTACATTGGCACGGCAGTCGATGTAAAGTAAACGATAATGATTGATAAAACGTACAAAAAATCGAATCTGACGGAGCTGGCTTGAGATAATGTTTCCGTGAATCACGGACAGTGCCATTAAAAATAAAACATTTCCATAAAAAATGCACAATGATTCACTGTTCGCGGTACTGATAAAGAATAGATTTTTTTTTAATGCAGCACGGCAACAGATGAAGTGGCATCCTTATCAAAATCAATAGTTTTGTTAGCATTCTGGGTTAGTTGAAACAAAAGAGGAGGTTTTTTTTATATAGTTTTTAGAAAGATTTCTCCGTTTATTAGGTAACACCAAATATAACACTAAAAGTAGACTTTAAAAAGGAGTGCTAACTTTACATCCAATATTGATATCGATAGTGTATTTGATGTTTTTTGACGAGTACTAGAGTTCCTAATATTTATAAATTTTTTTATTTTTATTTAATATTTTTTAAAAAATTTATAAATATTAGATAATAACTAGTCTCTAGTATTCGACAAAAGACATCAAATAAAGTATTCAAAATTATTCAGTATTAATATTAGGTATAAAATTAATTTTTAAAAAATTTTTTAAATTTATGCTTATTATGTTTATAATTTTTTTTAAATTCGTTAAAATTCTTTGGAAGTCTTTAGAAATTATCAAGAAATTTTCCTTTTGTTCTATTGTAAATATAATCCAAAACTCTTAATAGAACTACGATTTCAAAACGTAAGGATGTCAATTTTACACACTCATGGCAATATGTGTCACGCGTTAATAAGGTAAAAATAATACTAGCGATGTGTTTTGCAATAGTTCTGTCTCATGAAGAAATTTGAATAACTAAATTTTTTTAGTTATGCGCGTCTTAATGCCTAAATACAATTTTATTCATTGTATGTATAGGAGGCAACTCACAATTCTCTCGCATCCAGACTAAGAGTTGGCGCGGAAAATCTCAAGGACTGCAGTGTAAAATTTATTCCAGAATCTTGATTTCACCGTTGACTACGAAGACTTCACACAAGAATCTCGCAGATATGTCTCGAATTCCCCTTATGGAACCTGAGAGTGGCTTGCAAGTCACAGAGGGTCAAAATATCGTAATGCTTGAGGTATATTCTAAAGATAAATACCAATTTTTAAATAGAGTTAAATATAATTTTCAGTATAAATTTCATACGAAATGCTTTTATTTATATAACGCGATTAATTAGATATTTGAGTGTTTATAAATAAAATGAATTCTATGATACTAGCAAAAAAATACATTTTTTCAATCTGCCGTACATCGAGGAGGGCAGAAAGTAAAGAAGGAAGATTAAATAAAAATTGAAGATTGCGCAAAGATAACATATAGGAATTTAGCTGTAAATGCGAGATGTAAATAAAAGTTAGAAAATTAGTAAAAATAGTAGGAAGAGGATTAAAATTGTAAAGAAAGGTATCTAAAATAAAAAGAAGCAGGAGATAAGTAAGGTACATTGAAAATAGATAAGATAGGAAGAACGAGAAAGTATTGTATACATGCCGAGATTAGTACATTATTAGATTTAAAAATAGACAGTATAGAGAATGTGTGAGAATAAAAAAGGAGTGTGAATCCCCTTCTTGATTTAATGCTGAAATGCTGAAGGAAATAAGGATTCTTCTTCTATTATTATGCATTTTTGAAATTGCGTCTAGGCATATACAGAGTCTACACACATACACACACACACACACACACACACACACACACACACACAAAGTCTTATTTTTAATATATCCTATATTATGTCCTATATTTTAATTATCCCTTTTTTTTAATTAAGAAAAAAAATATATATATTATTTTTCTTTATAAAAAAATATTAGTACTACATAATCGAACTTTAGTACTTGCTAACATGAAATCTATTTGGAATTACATACTATCATTCGCATATACAAATACGCTGTAATAATAATTGTAACAAATTATGTAGGCTGGATTACCCGGCGATTCGTGGACATATTCCGTCGAGAGGGAACGATTGGCCAGAAGATCAGAATGGTGTCGGGCAATGCTTACTGGTTCGCTCGCTCCTCCATCGACACATTCGCCGCCGTTGTTACGATTGCAACATGTTGACAAGCGAGCATTTGATTATTTTCTCAAGTAAGTATTAACTTTTCAAAAGTACAATTTTCTTCTTATTAAAAGAAAATAATATTTCGAAAAAATATGGAAACCGAAAGATATATCAGATAAAACTTTTTATATAAGAATTTACATAAATGTACAGTCATATAGATACATATAAATTATGTATATATGATTATATGATTATACATATACACACACACACACATATATATATATATATATATATATAATATGTCCATCATATAATTTTTTCGTCTTGTATTTTCTGTTCGCATGTATAAGAATGATAATAATAAGAAGAAATAAAAATAATTATAAGAAATTCTTTTTTGCATTATCTTTTATAAAAAGTAAAGAAATAAAAAAATCCGTAAGAGAAGATCAGATGGTATCGAACATCTTAAATTTTTTTGAGATTATATTTTCTTGAATAGCGAAAATTAAATACACATAACGAGCTTATCTTTACAAGATAAGATTACTTTTTTTCTTAGTTTATCGATTCACTATGCGCTCGCGAAATTTTGACATTTAAATTCTGGGCATCCTGTACATACACAATATGAAACATTATTCTTATAACAAAATGTCTTTTTAATCGTATTTTTATAAAAATAAAAACAGCTGAGATTTTTAAGTGTCATTATATTTTCTTATTTTTGTAAATTAGTGCTATCGGATAGAAAAATTAAAGAAAAAACATATTTTCATTATTGTATAATTTTAATGTTATCTCCTGTTTTAGTTCAATAGCTTTTAATTTATCTCATAATGTACCTTTCAGAATATCTCTTATTTGCTTTTCTTATTGTCATTTCCTTATTTCTTACTTTCTTAACAGCTATTATCACACTTTCTTTTTTCCATTTACCTCGTATCTTCCTCATATTTACTAAAACAGTCGTCAGAAACTACTCAATATTCACAGTCGATTCTTATATTTGTTGAGGTATATAAGAATAATTGATTTTTATATTTGTCTTAAATACAGTCTTAAGACGTCATAAACTCGAATACTGCCTATCAAATCTCATTGTCATTCGAACGCACAACAAAAAAAAAAACAACATATGAAATGAGCAGCTTTAAAACAAAAAAAATTGTTAATCCACAATTTTAAGAATATAATTATATATTTATACGTTTTTAATATTTTTTATCGAATATGAGCGTTCAAAAATGAAATTCTGAAAATATAAACAGCACATTGCTGAGAAACGCAATAGAATCATATATAGAGAATAATTCTCCTTTTTCAACTTCATAACATATATATTTTGTTTCTATCATTCATTTTATTGCATAGATATCTTCACGACGAGCCCGTCAATTTTATATCAGTAATAACGGCCAGGGTCACGCTCAATGCAGCTCATGAGTACCTTTGTCCTGGACTCGCGCGACTCGCCATAGTGTATCTTGAGAAGCATCTCACACCATCGACCGTGCTCGAAATTTATCAGGGTCTTGGACTTTACGCGAATGAGCTACGGGAAGGTGATTCCGATTTTGACAGATCGTCAAATTTGCTATCGACACCATTACCGCCCGGAGACGAGGGCAGTATAATAGGTGCGCCATTGATTTCTTTGGAAACAGTTTCACGGCTGCGTAGCTGAATAAAAATGAAATGATTGGTACAAATACTAATATATTTGAACGGAGAAATTGATTCATAATTCATTCATATTGCAGCTGCTATGTGCACTGATCTTCTGCTCAAGTGCTTGACTGTAATCGATTCGAATCCGATAAAGGTGCTGCAACAGGAATACTTTGAAGAGCTCACTGCCCAGGAAGTCTCCCAGTTAGCACATCGTGACACTCTGAATATCACTAGCGAGTCTATCCTCTTCAATGCCTTAGATAGATGGGCCGCAGCCGAGTGTAGAAGACGAGGCACCGAACCTTTGCCAGTCAACAAGAGAGCTGTGCTCTCGGATGACGTCTGCTTCAGCGTACGGTATCTTCTTATGAATGATCGAGAATTCGTCAGCGGTCCTATGGCGAGTGGTATCTTGACTAACGAGGAATGCGTTCATATCGTTTCTAAAATACTCAGACATCCCGAGGATCCGAAAAATGAGAACGTAAGCATGCATTCTAATCGAGCGAAAATTTCTTCATTATTCTATCTGTCTAAACTTCTAAAGCTATTATGCAAAGATATCAATCAAATATATGTAAATTTTCATTTTGTGTACCTGTTGTTATGTTTTGTATTTTATATTCGATTAATTTCGCATTTAATAATAATATTGATCGTAGAAGATAATAAAGCTTATAAGAAACTTTCCTTTAAAAATTTACAGGTTCGGAGCAGCGCAGCGGTCCATCCAACTAGGTTGTCCAATGCGCCTAGGATCGCATATAAACATGAGAATCAGGACTGCAACATGTTAAGGCCGGGTAAAAAGGAACGACAAGACAATCGAAAAAATAGAAGAAGAGAGTGTGCTAGTCAAGGACATAGAGCATGCGCTAGAATAGGAAATTGTCTCGTACGAATTCTAGCTTGCGTATTTGATTAAACACTGCACCATAGAATCATAATCGCAGAACTTCCAAATTTTCTCGAAAAAGATATTCAGTTGTCTTTCTGCGTCATTTTGTTTTTCGGTTATAAATTCCGAGAAATTCTGAGAATTCAAGATATGAAATAATGCGTATTAAAAAGCCTGAAGAATATCTAATGAATAACGTCTAAGAAATAACGATACACACGCGTTTATCTACATGGTGATCAAGTCAAATCTCCAAAAGATATTCAGTATAACTGCATAATTAAATAGAACTTATAAATTGTAGATACTTATTGCTCCTTAATATTTTTATGAATGCGAAAAGACACAAATAATTTCTATCATTGTCGGAATATTAAACGTATCATGCGGTCACGTCAGCTAATTGAAATCTATATACATAGGTAATATTTTTGAAGATAATAGAGAGACTGAAAAACTGAAACGAACGTTTTTTTAACATTTTTAGAGGATATTTACATCTCCGACGAATTTTTATCGGTGAGACATTATTTCAAAGTAACGAAGAAATCGCGCATGAAAATTGAGAATATGTTTTATGCCACTTACTTCCATTATTATTATAAACATTTTGTTGTTTTGTTATATATATTTGGGGAGATATTTTATCTTCTTGTTTGCAATTTTGCGCAAGATCTGTTGCTATTACAACAGTAGGCTTTCGCTACAGTCGTTAAACGAAGTAAAGACTTTCGCTATTACGAGATTATGCATTTTTCAATGTATTTTACATATTTTACAAAGAAACGAAACTTCAAAATTTTTATTTGATCGTCGGAGAAAAAAACTTTACTTATACGCATATGAATTATTAATGGTCCAACTATAACGTACCTTCTTCATAAGCGCCTTTCCTAAACATTTTTTATAATTAAAATGTTCGAGAGTATTGTCTATGTTATTCTAAATACGAGACCTATTGAGTGTTATTATGACGTCTTCGTTGTGTTCATATTTGCTGTTCAGAGTATATTACAATCTTTAAATTAATTATTTGTATTTTGCGTAGTACGTAGAGCTGCGGCTGAAAATCCGAGGATTGATGCGTTCAAGGATATATAATATTATTTTATAAGTCGGATTTAGAGTTATTTATCTATCTGATACCTCTCTAATTGATTTTTGAAAATTTTATCTTTTTTATTTATCTAGAGTCTCTTTTTTAGAGTATCTTAATATCTGTTCGTTTTGCAATGAATATAAAAGTCATCATAAGTTGGATACTTTAGAGAAAAAGTTTTTGAAATTAACTTATATGTGCGGTAAAAATATGACGTTATTGAAAAAACAAAAATCATTTTATATTGATGATCAATTGGTAAATTTTTATTTTAACTTCGTATAAGACATCGTTCATAATAACGTTGCTATATACAATTATTTTGTTAATCGGATTATTGACGTATATATAACAAACTTATAACAGTGTGCTTCGATAGAGTTACAGACTGATCATGCGGCCATACTTATATTTAAAATCTCTGTGATTGATGAGAGAACAGAATCGATTGAAATGAAAGAATTCAAGCGGTTTTTGACAAGTCTCTCCCCTCCCCATTATTTACTTACGATATTATTTTCTACTTTTATTGTAAGTCTAATTCAAGTGCGATTATATAAGTAGATAATGTAAGTTCAACTTTGTAGCAAACAATAGTATTACGATAAATCATGAATACTAGTCATACGGATTTATTTTCCAAATAACTCAGTTACCAGATGTATTCTTTATTTCTATATAAAAAATAAGACATGTTAACAACACGTAGTCGAAAGAGAATGTGAAATACATAAAATAACACAATATAAAATAACAAAATGTTATAATTATAAATTGATATTTAGTATGAAATATGTCATCTATGTAGAAAGAAAGAGAGAGAGAGAGAGAGAGAGAGAGAGAGAGAGAGAAAGAGTAAATTGTTAGATGAAACCTATAAAGAAGTAATGTTAATAAAATAAAAAAAATATTGAGTATGCAATCTCCTGCACTAATAAAATTGTTAGTAATTAATTATAGTTGTTAATAATAATATACTTAATTTAAAAATCAATAAAAATTTTCCCACGATTTTTCATATAATATTTATACATACTTTTTAAATATACATTATTTATTTATTTATCTCATTGGATGTTGCTATATCCAGCAATTTATCGGCCATTTCTTGAAATCGTTCCCATTCTTCACAATGCGATAAGAGCAATAAGCTGAACTTTTCGTAGCCATAGAAAGCACCTGCTATTGCACCGGCCATACTAGCAATCGTGTCCGTATCGCCTCCTAAAGAAATCTATAAAATAGTAACAAAGACATGGTAATGTAAACGGCATTTTTAAATATTTTGCTATACATATAAAATCGAAAATAATTATTTAATCTATTATATAAGTTTTGCTACAAAACGTATCAGCTAATAACTTAAGATTAACTTACGGCATATTGAATTACTCTTCTGAGAGGATTATCAGTTCGTATCTTTTTTATACGTCTCTGTGCTTTCAGAAAGCAGAAAATCGCGGTAGGAACTGATTCTAAAGCTCTGACATTAACACCTAATTCTTCAGCTACCCGTTGTTCATTAGGAGACACAATAGTGTCAAGATCACCTCCATCCTCAGAAAGTAGATTCTTTACTATGTTTAGTCGTTCTTTATATAGTTCGCTATGATTTACACGCTATAATTGATATCTGTCTAAATGTAATAATGTATAACATAATATAAAATGTACCTTGTATCTCCTTCAATTTTGTCCATTTTATTTATGAGATCGTCAACAAAATTGGAAACGTTCAATTCTTCACTGGGATTTAAATGTAAACTTTGTTGAATTGCTATAGCCTGTGATAATAATGGACTTTTATAACAGATATCTATTGATAAAGATATATATATATATATACACATACATATATATATTATATTTTTATTGATAAAATTAATTTACGATTACTTGTAAAATAGCACCATTTATCCCTAATTTGTGTGTATGTGTAATTTCCGTTACTTCTTTTACATGATGTAAAAGTTTGTCATAATTGTTGTATGAAAATAATACAACAGGTGCAATTCGCATTGCACCGCGTATGTGTATATATATGTACATATATATAGCATATTATTATAAATTAGTATTTATCACAACTTATAATTATAAAGCATTTATAATTATATAAAAAAAGAAAATTCCAAAAGTCTCTTCTAATACATGCAAACTTTATATTACGTTATTTATAAGAAATCTGGATGTTTTTTTACATATCGAGGAAAAACTTGACTTCCGAGATAAATTTATATAGATTTATTTTTAATACTCTTTTAAAATAAAATAAAGTTATATCGAGTTATATATTAATATATATATTACATATATTAAAATTATTTTAATATTTATATAACATTAAATGATACTCAGCAAAATATAACAAAAAAAGAATTGATCAATATGAATATACAATCAAGTAGAAATGTCTTGGTCAGAGCTGAAAAGCTTTTTTTTAATATTCTAATGTTATATCCAACATAAAAAGATGTCATGCTAATAATGAAAAAGTTGGTAAGTTCTCGTCGGAAAATTGCTACTTTAATTAAGCTATTAAAGAATCTAAGTAAGGAATCAATGATCTTTTCTTAGTTTCTTACTGAATCCAAATGTATAAATAAATCATATTAAAGAATTTTATAATAATTGCAAAGTAGCTTTCTCTGTTGAATGCAGCCAATGATTATCATAACTGAATTATTTCTTGCTAAAATTTAGGAGATGGTAAGAGCCCTTCCCAATGTACATTCGTACATTGAGTGACAGATGAGGATGCCTGCTAAGCCCTGCCTAGTTGTAGCTTTATGGCATTTTTCAGCAGTTGTTATTGCTACGTCTGAACAAATAGTACTGAGTATCCTTGTACATTTATACAAAACATTACTTCAAAAACATTACTTTTCAGAACTGTACATGCAATTTATACAAAATTTCGATGACTTTAACACTTTTGTTTGTAAGATGCATATTTGATCAATGCATAACTTGAACAACACTTCATATAATATAGCTATTCAATGGATATCCTTAGGACATCTTTTAAAATGCTCTTTGGAGAACTGTTATGTGAGACATTGTGCAATAGCAAATTTAATACTAATTGTTCATAATTGAACCATCCTCAAATATTAGATAATTATCGATCAATACATTAATACATATTATATCAGTAAAAAACTAACAGTTACAGTACCAGCTCCGTAACCACGATCAGGCCTTTCATGATAACTTTTTGCAAATCGCTTAGCTACATCAACAATATCCAGCTCTTGTTTCTCAATCAATGATTCAGCTAAGGCGCGTGTCATTGCCGAATCATCTGTGTACTCCATAACAGGCTCTATATAATTAAGTTCTCTATATAAAAAATTGTAGCTTATTTCATATAAAAAATAAAAAATATAAAACATTTGTAGGACGTTTAAGTATTTCTCGATTTTTATATTTAAAAAGAGAAAACACGAGTTTTTAATACATTATATGTACTATAAATATATTGATAATAATAACATACTGGACCTTATAAATAAATGCATTATTGACGGCAGGATTCAAATTAGTTAACATTGAATTCAAATTGAAGTTATTCCATCACATGCAAGTTGGTTACAAATTATTAAAATTTTTGCGACCTAACCTCTGAACTTCGTATCCCACAATTGATTCAACCGTCGCTGTAAAACTCTTTTTTTCTGAATTGAAATAGTCTTTAAGCCTTCGTATGGACTCCCAAGACAATCGCCGACCAAAACTCCCAGCATTGTACCGCGAAATTTATTTTTCAGTAATACCGAATCCATCCTCAACGTTATGATTATGTCAAAAGTGAAAATCCAACTTTGCCAACTCATTGCTACAGATTGACCCTAGATTGAATTTGAAATTCCCCCAGATTCCCCTAAATCCTTCATAGGAAAAAAGGTAACATCAATAATTATATTTATTATTATATATATATGCATTTTCTATGTATGTCCCGTGTATACTAGAAATTTGTTGATTTTACACAATAATATAAAAAATTGTATAAATAATTAATTACATATAATTAAATTGTTAATTAAATATGATTATTTTCAAAAATTTTGTGAGTAATTTAATAATATATAAAATCTGTAAATTTTTATATTAAATATTGTTAAAACCTACACATGAAATTAGATGCATATGCTTGTCATGGCAATGTGAGAATATATATTGCTTCGATACGCGCATAAATTTTCCAGCAAGAACACAATGAATTATTATAATCTTGTTTTATCAACATTAAACAAGGATGAAATGTACAATTCACTGTGTTACGCTGTATCTGCTGGAAAACGTTTATTAATGCAATTGTGTATATATGTATGTCAATATAAATTCAATTAAGTAAACACAACTTTTTCTGTTCTGGAGGAGATCTGAAAAGTTTTTCAATCGACAGTCTTTACTAGTTCGATACAGAATTATTGTGTAAAACATTTGTACAATCATGATTTTTTTTTTGTTAATAAGATGCACGTTTACCCGGCCGAAAACAGGCTATTAATCGATCCAACATTAAAGTCACGCTTGAACTTAATAGAGAAACGGTGGTCGGTCGAGCCACCGATGTAATCTCCTGTTAATTAATTACGTGAACTAATTCCTAGGATCTACTGCGATGAAGATAAGGCAGGTGGTACTCTTAATTTGTTCTTTCGTGATTTATGAAATACTTAAAGGTCATCTGTTGCACGGAGCTTTCTTTTGAGTTACGATATTTATGTTAGAAAAAAATGGCTTCAATTTATCTCACGTTCTAGCAAAACACAAAAACGCTCTAAATTGCTGTGAAAAATTATTAAGAATAATATAAACGTTAAATTCATACATTTTCATTCGTAATTTCCCTTACGAGAAATTCTTGATAAGTTTTATAAAATGTTATATATACGCGTACAGAATTTATTTGAATATTAATAAAAGTGCACAATTTACATGTAATTATAATGTAATTTCTACGTGAAGTGGAGGCACACAAAAATTTAGACTGCGTTCCAAAATTCCTCTTCGAGTAAAATTTTCCTCGGAAAGAACGTTTTGAAATGTAGTCGTAAGTAATAAAACGTAGTAGCAGTAAGGAAATCCAACATGCTGGATTTGCTATACTGCTTATTATGGTTTTACGATTCTCTGTGCTTTCTGCTTACGTTTTATTGCTCAAGTTTTTTGTTGGTATATTATTGCACCTATAAAATTTATTTTTATAAATGCAATTATATCAAAGCAATATTCGTCGTAGTTGCTAACAGTGTTAATATAGATTATATTTATGTTACCATCATCAGTTATCAGAGTTATCTTATCGACGTACGTTTACATGTGTACGAATTTCTCAAATCTTGATTTAGCAAATCTTTTCGCGCGCTCGCAGTACGTACTATTTATCGGAATTAATGCTTTCCGTCACGCTACATTCACGTGATTACGTCATATTTGCGTGACGGAATTAAGTTCCGCTAATTTCCGCGGAAGGTTTATATCCCATCCCAGCAATTCTCGCGTTATCCATCTATCTATTTCCTACATCTTCATCGTTAATATCGAGGATACTCGAGCACACATTTCACGCGTGCAACACGCGTGAAGGATAGTATTCGACAGTATCCTCGTACGCATTGCAAGTTGTAACCTTCAAGTGGGTTTAAGGGTACTTTTGCCGGCGCGGCACGGCGGCACGTCAAAGGGATCGGCGGCACTCGGCCACGGTGATTCGGCGCCGCCGCCGCTTTTGGGTGGGGCGGGGGCGCGGGCCAACCAG
>NW_011627483.1:104699-234500 GCF_000204515.1 Acromyrmex echinatior | reverse complement strand
CGCCGCCACTGTCACCGTCGACCGTCGACACCGTCGACGCCGCCGACGCCGGACGCGATCTTCTCGCGCGAACCGAGCGGGAGATCCATGATAGAATAGGCGCGCGTGTATTTCCACCTTTTTTTCCCTCTCTTCCCATTGCGCCCTGCGCCCTGTAATAAGTCGCAATAAAAAGTCGACCGCGAATCTCACCGCATAGTTCATTATCGCCGCTCCGATCGCAGTTCTCTATCGCTACCTCCTTCGTTAACAGGTGACAATTCTCAAATACGTAATGTCTAGTTTTTATTTAATGTAGGCTACGCGAGGGATGTTTAGTACTTTCGGATTGCACTTAGTTCGGAAGCAATGTAATGGATGCAATGTAATAATGTCCTTAAGAAATTAATCAATCATAATTGAATGTGAGAAGTACAGTCAGCTATGATTGGTCAGTTTCTTAGGACTTGCTACACTTATTATGTTTCGGGACGTAAAAACTGTTGATTCAGATGTCTTAAATTTGATTTAATTTAATTGTATGATGATAGTGGTAGTACATGAGAAATGAATTCGATAATAAATTTTAAACCGTGTCTTACGTGTTTATTCGGTGTAAAATGAAAAATTTCTCTATTAACGTATCCCTCATTATGTTTCATAGCGAACACCTATAACAGTTTCACGTTCATTAGTACGGTACCTAAATTGCAATGTTTGGTTCTGAGCGTGACAAAGAATACGTCGGGTCGACAGATTTTCTAAAGCAAATTTCTTTTGTCTGCGCGCAGCCCGCTGTTACATTATGATAATTGGAGCTCTTAATGTCGAAATAAAAATTGGAAAAACTCTTGGAAACTTGAGGAAATCTCGGAAATTCTTTATGTAATTGAAAAACTTATGATTTACAGTTAATTAGTCAATTATAAGAAATAATAGTTTGAATTGATCTCGACAGGCATAATAAAAAAATTAATAAACGGAAGAGATTTATCAAAATTTCACAAGATTGAAATTTGTATATACAGATTGAAGTAGTCTATATACAAGAAAATTTCATCTAAAGCTCTATAATCAAATTATGAATCTGTTATTGGCTGGCGAAATGTCAGTTTCAATTTGCATTTCTCTCGTACGTTTTAGTTTCTTAATAAAAGATATTTATCGTCATTTTAATCGAGGCATCAATTTGCATAATTTCTTATTAAGCAATTGTTTAAACAAATATGAAAATATAAAATTATCGACGTGTCTTCGTTGATATAAATTTGACTAATTAATAATGAAATATAAATCTGCGAGAATTGTTTAATTATTTAGAAAATAAAAATAAAATAATACGAGTAATACAATGCGTGCAATAGTTGAGACTATATTGCAATACAAGGAACAAAAGACATAATTGTAACGCTCTACTAGTTGCCAGTTATAGTCACCGATTGACGGTTCTATTTTAGCCAATTACATTGCAGCTAGTCCGTACTCGCTACATCTGATTGACTAAAATAGAATTTACAATCGGTAACCGTAATCGGCAACCTGTAGTGTAACGCGATTAGGATTTAAGTGCTTAAATATATTACTTTTTAGATTTAACGTTTTGATTTTATTTCTTTGAAATGCTAATTTACATAATTGACCATTGTAATATTTCCTGCATCAATAAGTATGGATTGACACAGAGCTTATTTATACACTTTACGATATGCTTGATGACCCCGTATCGCATCATTATATATGTGTATATATATATATATATAATGATATAAATATTTTGACATTAATCTTTAACATTTTCCATAAATCCGCGTCCGTCAATGCTGGTAAAGGCGGTATGTTGCAGAAAAATTGTTCCTCTTAAACTTCACAGCGGTTTTGTCGTGAAATTATACGCGAAATCCACCTTATCGTTTTTTCAAAATCGTATGTTGCATTATTCGCAATTACACAATCGTGTTACTTCTGTATATTTTAGATAATATCAAAAAATATAAAATTAAGATAAAATAATGATATAAAATTGAATAAAAGTAAGCCAAAAAGATAACTTTTTTCTATAATAATCTAATGATTTATAATTGAAAATATAATTCTTATGTCAAAATAAAAAATTGCTAAGCTCTAATCTAATTTAATAATTAAATGTTAAAAATTAAATAATTTAATAATCAAATATTAATAATATTTGGATTTTAATGTGAAAGTCTCCTTTTTCATCGCGTACCACTTGGTCTTCTTTCATATCTAGAAAAAGCAGGGAAGTCTGATAGATTTCATGCATCAGATTTCTATACAGCTCTTTCACATTTCTCACGATGTTCGTCTTAGTTTTTATTAATAAATTTCGAGCAACCGCACCCAGAATCGATCTCGAAGTTTTGGCACAGTAACCTTTCGCGAATTCCAAGTCATCGATTTTTATGCGAACAATATTCACTCGTCTTATACTGGGCTATTTTTACGACTCTAACAGAATGACCCCGAAATCTAGATCTAAGACGCATCTTCAGCTTATGTCCGTGTCTTACTAATAGTGATTAATAGTTTATATGCACGCCATACATTATTAAACGGAACTTCATCCTTAAAATTTATTCTTTAACTTTAAGGATTAGAGCACAGAGTCTTGCATAATGCATAACTTAAGAAAATGCATAAGAAAATGAACCAATCAGAATCCTTTATTTCTTTCCTTTCCGTGAAATAAAAGAATCTGATTGAATTGATTTTCTTGTGCTTTATACCTTATGCGTTCTGCAAAGGTCTGTACTCCAGCCTTAAATCTTGGGTCGCTTATATCAGACTTGCCTTATCCCCTTACGAATCCATTGTTTAATTGCGCTATTTTTCTTCCACGTGGGATAGATCTATGCCAAATCCGATAATGGTTTGATTATGTACCGACAAATAGTTTTTTGCGTCAGTAACAAAAGTTTAGTTATTCATACAAAACATTTCTCTCAGTGAATCTTCAAGATTTTTGCAAATGCGAAACAAGATAATTTCATCCTTACCGTTGAATATGGCTATCATGCATATTTGGACGTTCTCAACAATTTCGACAATAATTATAATACAAAAAAATATGGTTAGAATTGATTCTACTCATTTTGTTCCGCTAACTCGTAAGATGTCGGATATTCGCACATTGTAATGTCCATTCAGTTGTAAAGACGGAACTAATTATCCGATCGGAGGGAACATTGATATAATCGATAAGCGCGCCGTATGTAATTATATAGAATGTTAAAAATATCACGCTTTATTTTACATTACGTACACCCTGCTCGTTACCAACCGAACGCATTATTGTACGCATTATTGTACGCATTATTGTATGCGCAGTTTTCGTTCGTACGAAGCCGTGAGAGTGTGATCATGTGGGAAATATTTTGCAGTTCTCCGTTCGAAAGAGAGTTTCGCGGTTCCGCCGATAAACGCGAGATTTTCGAGAGGAAGAAGTCGAGCGAGACGCGGCGGCAAATCGATAGAGGAAACGCACGATGAGACGTATGATGAGGGAGAACGTGCCGGCGATGGTGTAACCTCGTGGCTCGTGGGTCACTGGACATAAAAAGAGCAGAGGGAAGCTGGAAGAGACATCTTGTCCGTGGGCTTTCGACAATTTAAGCGGCGGCAGGATCAAAGGTCATGGCAACGCCGCCGGACTCGCCGGGACCGGAAGAGGCGTTCTTCGACTTCGAGAGCACGAGGGCGAGACAACAGACCACCAGACCGGTACCTATAGAGGAACTTCTGCGACAGACCAAGTTCTCCCGCCAGGAGATCCGAGTCATGTACCGAGGCTTCAAGCAGGTACGTTCCTCTTGACCTATCAGGCACCATCGATCCCTCTCGGGATCGGACTCTCTCGAATTGGCAAACGCGAAATTATGCAGGGGGCAAAAGCACCTTTATACCGTCGTATTCATCGCAATTTTTATCACACCTTCGTTGTAATATGCAAATGAGCTTTGCACTTCGCTGCAAAGCGCTATCAATTTATTTTCATTTCATCACTGAGCTTGCAACGATTTTTTTCTTTTACATACGGGATTTTCTTTAATTTATTCGAAATTGTTTTATTGGCACTCGCACAGTTGTTTTGCATTTTTAATTTGCGATTGAAAATTTCAACTGATAAAACTGACTCGCATCCAAAAAGCAAAAATGTCAAAGAGAAAAAGATTTCCTGATAATAATTTATTTAGAACGTTTCAAAAGTTATTAATTCTCACGCTCTTTGTGCTTGTTATTGAATATCTTTGAATATTTAACGTAACAGAATTTGTCGAATGTTACGTTCTATCGAAAAACAAATGAAATGTGATCAATGAGTCATATCTGTTACTTCAACTTCGAATTATGCCGAAGGCAAGATTCCTGAGCATCGTTTTGTTCGTTATTGCAAGATTGTAACAACGGTTGGTAGCTGATATAGCATAGTTCGTATTAGTATTTTTAACTCTTTCTTTATTAAAGATAGTCTCGCAAAGTATTGATTATTCATGGGCATCCCACAGAAATTGTGTTAACGCGGTTACGTAAATGAATTGATTATAGCGCTGTTGGACTCAATCATCAGTAAAAAGCATTTCTTTCCAATCGATTTGCTGCGTTATCATCGAACATTTGGTTAACCTTAACTATTTGTAGTAAACGAATTTTACATCGAAGTTATTCGTAAATTATACTTCGAATATAAAACAAACATTTTATTATAATATTAAACAAATCTGATATTTCTGAGACATTTTCGAAAATCAATTAACATGGAAATTATGGGGCTAATCAAACTCGATTTGTGGAAGAAATGTGGGTGAATACATCGATTTGAATTTTCACGCAATTTCTGTAGCAATGAGTGAAGGTAAGACAACGAAGTACAAATTGCGTTAGCAACATGGAAACGATTGCAGGGGGTATAAGACATTTATATCGACCTAGAAAACTTTTGGATGCGTATCCGATTGTAAGAAACAGTACAGCAGTAGAAACTACTTGCATAGCGGTAACAGAAAAATGCTTGCATAACAGAAAAATAATAGAAACTTGGCACTAGAAATAAGTTCGTATAAGCCAGAAACGGATTTGGCTCTCTTTCCCATCACAGTTTTATGGCTAAATTTTACATCACTCGCGTCTATTTCTATCGATAGATATACGCGATAGAAGTTTCCAATAGATTTTAACAGAAGCGATTGTATCCTTTGTAATATTGAATTAACTAACGAGCTATTAAATGAATATAATACTCATATTAAGTTCCTGATAATTTATTTGTGCGCAGACTAACTTGTTTTAAAATCAAATCTTTAAAATTCATATTTTCCCTCTCTCTCTCTTGATTATATTTTTCTCTTATACAGATATTTATATAATATTTTTGTTTTTGAAGAGCGCTTCAGAGGAATTTATTCCCAGAGCACTAAATAAATGATTTCTCTCTCCCTTTTTAGTTTAAATAAATTATTTATACGAGAACGTTAACATGCCGATTACACGTATATTTCTTAACAATATTTTCAAATGAGTGCGCTAAATGATGAAACACTGAAGTGTCATCGGCAAATATCTGCCATGATCATTCATTCATGGACGTAATTACATATGGGATGCCACTTACTCTACTGTTAATCCAAACCAGCCGAAGTGGTCCATGTCGATATTGAATCTACGGGCTCGTTACATGTTCGCGCTTTGCGGTGCATAATTTTTCGCTGGCGCACGGTTCGGTGAAACTCAAAGCCGTGCACGCTTCGGAATTCTGTGCGGTCCGTTACTTTCACGACTCTCGTAAAATATTCACCAGCGAGCGATCGCCAGCGAGTTGTGGCGGCCGAAGCGACGGTCAGTGCGGTAGCCAATCCACCTCACGATGTGCGGTCTCTCCAAGGCTCCCCAACGTAAATATCTGCAAGTTCTCGCGGTTGTTTTGTACGATATATTCTGGAAATGACGTGTATCTCTCGCTGGCAAAACTATACTCGACTACGTCGTAGTGCGATATCGTGACAACACATGTGTTGTAATAACAACACAAAGTGTCCGTTTATCGTTATGCATTAGGTGCGCAACTAAGTTCTCGCTGTTATTTTGATGCATTCTTCATCAAAATAACAGCGAGAACTTAGTTGCGCACCTAATGCATAACGAGGGTACCATACAGAATGAACGTTTTGACTCCACTTCGAGCCACATTCTTCAGCATACGTGATGTAAAAAACTATTTTATACCTTTTTATAGCCAAATTGTCAGACGAATAGAAAGTACGATGTGAGTCATCGACAATTCACGCGACCCGTATGCCGTATATTGTAATCTATAAGAATTGACCAATCACAGTCGAGTATTTCCTTCTTATTCGACTGAGAGGAGAATACTCGCGTACACAGAATATGGTCGCAAGTCATGAACCATAAAAATAAATTAACCAATCATCATAGTCAATTAATTTTTCCCATATTCAACTGTGATTGGCCAATTTTTTACGGCATGCGACCCTATCGTAGAACAGGCATAAGACATCTTGGCATACGTAACGTGTTGCATATATATAACACTGATGTTATATGCTGCATTGGACGCTAATGTTACCTACGTTCAATCATACCGTAGCACCTTTGCCCTTAATATTAAAAGCGGAGATTAAGCAAACACGCAAGCACATATTAGTAGCAATCCGTTGCAGAATTTAAGATTATTCACTCTCTCGACAGGGTGGTTCAATTTACCTAGTGGGACGTGGACGAGCTGTCCGGACGCTAACTTATTCAGTAGCCGCTTACACAACGACTCGCGTATTGTTGTATAACGCGAAGGTGCTATGGAATGGCATAAGCGCGAACTAAGCCGTCCCTCGGCGCTTTTTCACGGCCGCCCGTAGATTTCTTCGCAATCGCGCTTTTAACGTTATCGCACGCGAGACCGCTTCGACTGAATTGAGAAAATGCGCCCTGCATTTCTCGTTCGAGGAATTTCGGATACAAGGACGAAGGGCTAACCACACGCTCGCTATCTGATGCATTTCGTTGTTCGATTCTTCCCGAGGATAGGAAGGCTGGGAAAAGAGTGCGAGGACAATCGCGTTTTCGAAACAATGTGCCTCTTGTAATTATTATCAGCTCACAATAGGCGGCGATAGGGCGAACTTTTGAATAACGAGAGGAAGACCGGCATCGGAACAGCATCCTCTATAGTTACGATATCGCACGCTATTGTGTAATATATGTATACATATGTACATCAGATCAACGTGTGAGAGATGCAATCCTATTTTTTATAGGTTGTGCGTCTTAGACTAATGTAGAGACCCTCTAATAAGGATCTGAATACAAGCCGTAGTTTTGTATATCTATACAGGGTAGTAGTTTTAACAAATCACGCGAGAGAGAAGGGCATTTACTATTTTTTTCTTTTTCTCATTCTGTTCTATATTTTCTTCTATCTATTGGGTCATCTAAAAAATATCCGCGGTTTTTTGTCACTAGATGTGTGTTGATGGTCATATATCTAATGACAAAGTACCGCGAATACTTTTTAGATGACCCAATATTTCTCTCTCTCTCTCTCTCTCTCTCTCTTTTTTTCTCTCAGAAATTGTTAAAATGGATCAATCAAAAGTGGCTTTCTCATATCCAAGTTCTTATTACAGAATCTCTAGGATAATGTAGAATCATACGAGTATATTTATGAGCTCTTGCTTGGAGAAAGGCGAATAATACAATTATTGTTCAGTTTGTTGTTTTAACTATTATTAGACTATAAAAATTGAAAGATAAAAAAAGAGAGATAATTGTACCACTTATATCTTATACTAGATCTGTTTTCTATGGCTGAACTACACTTTTGGAATTTAAAGTGAAATATATATAGATATATGTTTGATATTTATCGAAAGCGAGAAAGAGTTCTAATGCAGTCTGGTGCAATAACAGAAAATCATTTAATATAAACCAAAATATGTCGTCACTTTGTCAGTTTTTGTCAATGTGTCATAATTTCTAGAAGGTTTTCTTTAGAATCTTTAGATCACATAGAAATACGTTAAACGTTAAACTATTGAGTCACTTCTATCGTCATATAGTGTGATCATGTATTGGTTACCTCAGACATATATTTTCTTTTATAGAAAAGAATGTGTCGATCACATATATCACGAAAAATGTACACAAATCAGATCGTCAATGTCAAGAAAAGATATCAAAAGAAAAAAAATTGAATTTAACAAGATTAATTATTTGTCTATCGAATGAAAAGATCTGCTTGAGAAAATGAAGGGAAAAATATGGATGACATACTATGTTTTAAGAGCGTATAAATTATGATGTGTTTTGTCTTTATTCTCGAGGAACTACGTAGACATAAGATAGTATCGCACAGATAGTATCGAACGAATAATATGATCCAATTATAGAGCTCATTTCGTACGCAAACCGCAATTATCATACGGTACTTGCGTTAGGATAGATCGTTAAGGTATGTACGTGTTGAATTATCACGTGCTTACAAAGGCGCAAATGCGTATTACATATATAGCTTTGGGGATTGGAACTAATCCCTTGTCAGCTCACGGGTTACCCAAATTCTCGATCTAACCGGTGGGAACGGGTTGCATTATCGAATCGAACTGCACCTGACCTTCGAGATATCTGTGTCAATTCCCTGTCGCATGGTTATTCCGATAATGGAACAAATGAGAAACAGTACGGTAATTTCGAACAGACGTGTTTTATCTGAAATTAATAAATTAATAACTTATACGCAACGTTAATTTTATTCTACTTTTATGAAATCGCATTTTATAATAATAAAAAAATCAGTCGATAAACTGGGGAAGTTATTTTTCTTGTCTGAATGAAAATTGCCAATTTTGGTGATTTTTATATAATTTTTTCGATATTATTATTTGAAACTATAAAATTATTTGATACTATAGTTTTTTAAAATTAAAATTTACCCAGAGATATTTGTGCATTTACGACTTATTGATAAAGAGATTAGAAAAAATTAGATGATTTCACGTTTCCCCAGCGATTTGTGCTATCCATCATGGTTGTTAATCGCGCGAATTAGTATCTATCGCATGGAGATAACTCGTAAATTGTGGACCGCAGCGTATTTGCGGATAATGGATTTTGCGGATAGTGAATCGATGCCGCGCGTGTATACGTGGAAATTCGTGTTCTCGATGATGAAAACGAGAATGTCAGAAATGTGCGTGTCTCGCGGCATGACGTTCACAATCGCTTTATGCTAATGCAACTTGTATTCGCCGCATATCTTGAAAATTGGTCGCTCCGTATTAACATCTACCGGAAATTACGAGGCTTAACGAAGTTATGCGCGATTCTATCTTCTCATTTCGCTCCATTAAATTAATCGCATTTGGCATCTTCTGCATTGCCACGCCTGGTTTTAAAAAGATATGCCTTCCGCATATATTTTACGCGAGTCGATAGTCATATTTGTTCTCGATGACGACCTTGCGCGTTGCTTACGTCGAGTCGATAAAAAAATTTAGTATTATTGAAATTTTTATAATAAATTGTTTGAAAAATGTGGTCGCGAGTACTCGTGTAGAGATAATTTTACCAAATTTTAAATAATTTTAAGTTTTTGGCAATTATAGAAATATTAATTACTTAAGGAAAAAGGTTTTGGTGAGTTAAGTTTAAAGAGGTAAGCAAATCGGAAGATTTTTTTTAACCTTTTGATTAATCTGGGCAAACTTCGCGTCAAGAAAAATGTAATTTGATGTATAAAATGCTTTAGCCTAAAAATACTTAATCCTGGAATTAAAAGTTTGCGATAAGAATCGTTTTCATCAAGCTTCAGTTAAAAAAAAAAATCAAAGTTTTGCGATACGAATTTTCTTTTCCAATCAAGCTTTAGAAATCGATAGCAGATTTACCGAATTACATCGTCATGTCGGTTGATACTTTTGATATAAATTAATTTCAGGCGGGTATCTTTTTTTTTTTTTTGCATATGAATGTTCGCTGCATTTCCGAGACGTAACGAGAAATTAGGGCCTTTATTCATTCGACGAGCAGTAATTTTCCCGGTAAATCGCCGTAGCTCACACTCAATTATCTGCATCCGTGCAAACCCTATTTCTCCGCTAATCTGTTTTCCCTCCCACCCTGGATTATCAAACAGGCGTGTAATAGTTGACGGCGCGGCTTGGATGTCCTTTCTCGAGCGAAGAAGCGAGAAATGTTCGTCATTACTGATGCACTTGACGTAACATTAAACACTTATTGTTCATTTATACGTGAACCTCGTGTAACGAAGCATAGTTGTCTCCATGTAACGATACGAACGTTTAACTTGTTGACAAACGTCGGATCTTGATTAGCAATATTGATTTGTGTTGCAATATATATTGGATAATATATAGAATACTTTTGATAAACGCCTATACTTCAAATACTCTTTGAATGATAATAATAATTAAATCGCAAATACGTTACTTGAAACAAAGTAGTGGAATAGGTCACTGTTTTATCACCTCGAAAATCTCTAATATGAATTCCTTTCTATAAAAATACTTTGGGATAAAATTTATTTGTCTAAATCTAATTTAAGGGAAAAAAAACTTCAAAATTAAATTAGATCCATACGTAGATGATTATGTGTGCGCACATATTCATTATAATTTTGTGTGATTCCACGAAGACAAAGATCTGAAATTATGTCCTGATGTAAAAATAATTGTGCAAATTGCTGTGTCTTATCTAGTTTTTACAATACTGTAATTATCTGACTTCCTCCGATTTTGAGAGAAAAACCAAGAGAAAGTTACCAAATAACTTGCTAGATTTGGCACTGTAAGATATCAAAAAAAAAAAAAAAATGGTGTTGCACATGCAGGTGTGCGCGGCCTCAGACAATATTCCCTCGTTAACATCGGCGGCGATTAAGTTACAATAGGATGGAAATTAGCGTATAACACGCAGGCCAAGTGTTAGGCACGAAATGCGTGATGCTGGAACATTTAGCGGCGTTGGTCTCTCGTGGGCGTGCATCACCTTTCAGGTATATCACAATCTAAACAGGTGGTCGGTCTTTTCCGAGCCAGCTAGGCCGCTTTATTACTCTCGAGATTTCTCTCTCGAGCCTAGATTTATTAAACTATAAAGTAAGAAGAGAGGGAGAAAGATAATCCTGTACGAGAGTGAAATTTTGCGCCATGAACTCTTATATATTACGGTATCGACCAATCGATTCTCTTTCGGGCAATTTAACATATATAAGGTCCGCGTTATTGCTGTAGCATGTACATACATACACTGAAAGCCAGGAAACGTAAAATTTATGAGAAATACTGACAATGAAATATAAGAGAAGTAGATTCGATTTGTATAACGAATATTATTATATTAACATTTTATTTGCTTGTTGTTACTTGGTAAATTTTGTCATAAAAAATGTTTTCACCAAACTTTGCAAATAACAATATCCTTTTCTCCATATATTAATGATTTACCATTAATACTTCTATATAGGTTGATTTTGCTAGTTGAATTTATTGAATAGAGCATATATATATATTTTTTTTAGATGTGTTGGTTTATTGAAATCATTATTTTCTGATTTTCCTCGTGTAATATATGTATATTCATTTATTCAGAAAAAATGAATGGCGTGTATTCAGAGTAAATAAATATCGTGAGAAATAAATAAAAGTAAACTTAATATACGAATATAAATTTATAAATATAATATTAAATGAAGTGTTAATAATATTTGCGAGCGAAATCGACTGGAATTTCTGATAACAAATTCGAAGAGTATGAAAGAAGTTTACGCGTCCTATATCCATTAGGTACTGTCATTTCAGAAGAACTGATGAAAAGTGGCTCTAACAAGGACTTCAGCATGAAAATGGCGCTCCAGATAAGAATCTGTCTGTAGAACTCACTATAGTCTTTCTTTCTCTTTCTAGTTCTTTTAAGTTTCTCTGCGCTCGCTCTACAAAGCGCTCTCCATCCCGTATAAACTTTTCATTCTTCCTTTTTCTTTTAGGATCCTTTTTATTCTTGAAAGCAGAGATTTTTACGTTCTATGTAATGTAACGTACAAGTTCATATATTATTTTCATTCAACGTACGATTAAAAAATTCCTCCAACGAACAATGATTTCCGTTATTTTTAGCACAATTATTATATTAATAGATTATATTAACATTATTAACAATAATTATTACATTCATAGAATTACTCTGTTTAATCAAATTTTTTAAATGTACATAATCCAAGATAATTTTAACAAGTAAAATTATTATATGTTTCAACGTTGGTGTAATAATATATCAATTTAACTTTTGTGATTAACAACCATTTCTGGTATATTGCAACTTTTCATAAATTAAAGCTGATAGGAGTGACTATGAACATTGTGTCACTATTCTCTAGAGATCTTTAGCAAGGTGTTAATCAAACTATTCTTGATGCAATGTATTATAATATTTGCGGATATTATATTCGTGAAAATATATAGAGCTGAAAATCGTGCGGAAGTTTATCTTTTAATATTCTTTAAATATTCTTATTGGTGTAAACACAATCTTACATTGATTCAATTTATTTTCGTTTAAAAAGCAGTTTTAGAGTAAACAGAAATCGTTATTTTACTGCCTTGTGTAGTCCCGCTACTTTCATTCTCAACGATAAAATTTCGTCTTTACACGCTGCCGCGACTGCCATCACTACTGTCTCTTTCGCTATTCTTTGTCGTTTTTAGTTCGTAACTCGTGCCAACCTGACGCTTTCATGTTATGGCAGCTGTATTTTTGACAAATACAAATCTTTGTGCTCACAATTGTTACGTGCGCGTCAACCAAAAATGCACACAGCGTTTCACACCTCTCGGAATTTTCCCTTTCACAAGCTTTCACATAAAATCGAGCATAAAATATTTGAAATAGTTTTTAATATTGTATATAGCAGAAATAAGACGTTGCTTTTTAAACTTTTTTTTGTTAATAATTTTTTAACGAATAACGACAGTTAATAATGACAGTTAATATTGACAATTAAAACCTATCGGAGGTTATTTAGTATCATGCCCTTGAGATAACATATTTCGGAGTCAAGATTATCGGAGGGGAATCCCCTTATCGGAAGTTTTATCATTTATAGTACTTAGTACTACTTTAGTTCTTATTACTTTATGTAAAACCAATTGTAAGTACTTAAATCTTAGTGTTTCTAATTTATAGTTGTCAAAACTATTTCATTTTTTTCTCGATATATATATTGTCTTGCATCATTATCGTGAAAGAGTTTAGATTATCATTCTAAAACTCGGGAGTATTATCGTCTGCACAATAGTTTTGTTTCCAAGATCCTTTAGAAAGTTAATTTGCCCGACTAAGCAAATTTCTCGAATGCCTTTCGTTACCGTAAGAATGTCAGTGACCTGTGAAATGAGTGATTCCTTTCATGATTCATTTTTTAGAAATAATGTATATAGCGTTTAAGTCTGAATTAAATCGACCAAGAGATTCGTTTTTATTAGCGCGAGAGTGAAAAATGATTCATTAACTAGAGACTTTTCGCGAATTCCGCATCGCGGTTTCCACAAATAGCAGAGAAATTTACGAGCATAATATTTCTTTTCCCGACTCGCATAGTTATTTTCCGCAAATCAGTAGTAGCAGACATTCGTGAATTATGCTAAGTATGAGAACTTTTAATGGATATCACATGAATACTCAAGTTACGAGAATAGTTTACAAGTACATAACGGAATGTCGCTTCTATTTATTGAATGTAAAAAGAACATAGAATCTTATAGATTCATAAGAACAATCGAGATTGAAACAATTTTGTCCTTTTCTTAAGTTTCAAATCGATTAAAAAAAATTGCAACTTGATCTTGATTTTTGTCAAGGTATTCAGTATAGAGAAAATTAATTAGCTTAAAGAAACGATTTATTATTTTTTACGAGAAAGAATGAATACCAAAAATATATAGATAATTTCTATGTATTTTTGATATTACGCTGAATATTACAATGATTCATCTATCTATCGATATTTTATCCTACACAAATGCAAGAACAAAGAGATGCTGTAAATAGCGAGGAACAGTTGCAGAAGGTGAATATTCAGTCTCACGAGTGCAATTAATAAAATACATACACGAGGCACAGTATAACAAGTCATACGTCATCGCTCGTACAACATTTTCGCAAAATACGGAAAGTCCGGTAACCGGAAATTCTCTCGGCATGAATATTAATAGATAATTATATAACACCATACACATACATATCACTTATATACGTGCTATATGTATGTAAATGAGAAATATATAGTAACGAAGCATACTTATTCATATTTATTGTCAGTTAATGAACAGTAGGATAAACGCTACAAATCAATTTGTGAATGAGAACGAAAATATTTTATACATACACTAATATAGAGTATTTGACGAAAATGCAATAATATCTAGAATATATATTATACTATTTTGGTATTGCAAAATTTTGAAAATAATTGAGAAATTGAATATGTGTAAAAAAATGTATTTTCTATACGTATATATAAGGTAAATCCTAACAATAAGTATTTTAAATAATTTCAAGAAGTCATTTCTTACACAAAAGTCGAAAATCGCTTTATACATGAAAAATAATTTCATCCTTCAAAATCGTTTTTGAGTCAACTGATATTTTCTAAATTCATCTATTTACATAACTTATACATATATATATACAAAATTTCGTTAAAATAACCTGAGTAATTTTTGAAATTTTTGGAAAAGACGAAATTTTTCCTTCAACTTTAACGCTCTGTAGCTTTAAAACCAAGTCGTTTTGAACATATGGTTATATAAAGTTTTTATTTTGAATTTCTGAGAAATCACTTTAAAATCTTTTAGAACGTCTCTTATTGTTAGTATAATCCCGTATAATATTATAGTTCTTCTGCATGGATTCGTTGATGTTATTTCAAGTTCCATGTATACAACGCATTAACATTTCATGATGATGTTACACAGTATATTATCACTAAACGTATTTCACTCGTCACAGTTTTTGTCTCGTTGATTCAACTTTTATCGTGGATAATCCTTCAAGTGGATATCAGTATTGTTGAGAATTGCATTTTAACGCACAGTTTGTAAAGAACTTCATTAACTATCACGTATTATTTATTTGTTGTTTCAAGATGAAATTTATATTTAACTCGATTAAAAAAATTAAAAAGAGCAAAAGGAAGACGTTAAATAATAGCGGATTAGTTATTACCGCTATTAACCGCGAGTTTTGCGAGTAAATCCTTTTTTTTTTACACATAAATGTGTGTTTTTAGTCCTCGTACGTTATTTCTATGGATTAAGGTATAATTTAGAAGCATTTCGGATTAGCATCCATTTTTCTTATCTGGACTAATGGAGTGATTTTATCGGGAAGCGAGATAGCATATTGCATGGTCTGGAAGGAGAGACAGATAAAAAGTAGAAAATGAATCCGTATGTATAAAATTATAACTAAAAAACTTCAACTTAGTGATATCATTTGAAATTAAATTGAGATTAGATATATATCATAAATAATTTAATTTTAGATACGTGCGGAATTTTAACATTTTAATAATCGTGTTGCAATAACGTTATAGATAAATAGTTATTTCAATATATTGTCATACTGAGAATGACTGAATGTAATAAAGGTCGAAACGTTTCTTAAAAACAAATATAAAGAATTTTTGCAATAACCTGTATTTGTGGCTTGCTCTTTTATTTTGTTTATTTTTGACGTAGTTCAAAAGAATCAGTTTGGTATTATATTTTAAAAAAACTTCACAATTTAAATGCTTCGTGAGAGGGAGAGAAAGGGAATGGGAGAGAGAGGAGAAGAGAGGAAGAGAATTTATAGTCCATTGTAACAAGCGGCTTGATAATTCGACTCTCTTAACAACTCACACTTTTATATACACATATAACTATTCACGCTCTTTCACAATTTTTCACAAAACCTCAAAAAGTGCAAATCTTAATTTTCATTGACAGGCTCTTCGATTAATTTGATATCGATTTCATTTTAACGAAAATACGAGAGAGATTATTTATCATTTCCAATTTTCATTTTTCATTTTTCATTTTAAATGCATTGTGCCTAAATTAAATAGATAAATATTAAATAAAAATTTTGTTAAGTTTCTATGAGTAGAGATTAATTAAAAAATGTCATCCGCTATTCGCGCGAAATTTGGTATGTGCAGAGAAATGTTTTTTCGATTATATGCTAAAATTTACCAGTCACTTTTTTTTTTTAATGCTAAGACGGTCCATCATTCATCACGAATACTTGTATATCTTTAATGCGATTCAACTGTTTCTTGACACACCACGCAAAAAGGTACACAGCGATATTTCCTTTCATGCTGGCCTCTCGTTGTCTCCTGTGCATGCCTCGTATCTAGCCATGGTGCAATTTCCGCGATTTATCAGGGCAGGAAGAAGGACGATGCATCCGACGATTCCAATCTACCTCTTTTTTTTCATTTCTCTCGTCCCTTTTACAGCTGATAACGTTCCGACCAGACGTTATCGCGCCTCGTCAGGAGGACCAATCGACTTAATGACTTGAACTGTCAGCGAGGAAGCCCCCGAGTTTACGAGATTGCCTGGCGCTTTGGCAATCGTGTTGTAATGCTTTTATGAAGGATTAGGACCAGTGACGTGATGGCGGGATGGCGACGACGACCATCCCTATTTCGCACCTAACCCAGATACCGAAATGCCACGCGGTATCCCTCAGTATATAGCCTCGATTCACGCCGGGATTTACGACGTGTCCTGTTTGTAAAACAGTCACCCGCATGAAACTCGTGTTTTATCGGTTTTACTGCACACGCATCTACATATATATGTACCGTACGTTCGTGTACGGCGCGTGTACAGCGGAAGATATGATGACTGACGGACAAAGTCAATCGTGACTCTCGATAAAATCGCATCCCAAGATAGAAAGAAAAATTTTTACGTTCGGAATAATTTCGCAGAAATTACGTCGGACACGATTGTATATTTTGGTATGGAATCCTTTGCGGATTGAAGAAACGATACGCGGAATATTAGGTGCGCAACTAAGTTCTCGCTGCTATTTTGATGCATTTTCCATCAAAATAACAGCGAGAACTTAGTTGCGCACCTAATATTTTACATTTCAGCATCTCGTAGTTTACGTAACGGGAAATCAATGCCGGTGGAGAATGCTCGGAATCACGCAAGAATCGTTTTATTTAATACCATCAGTTTCGTTGTTCACGTGCTTTAATCTACGTAACGCGAAAGGAATCTCCGCGCGATTACTTACTTCCGGCGAAATGGATAAGCGTAGCTTTGGTGAAAACCTGACGCGATGCATAAAGTTTCGCACATGGCTCGGCACAGTTTACGCATTTTGCCTCTCATCTTACCTTGCAACGGAACATCATAAATGTAGTTTTAATGGCTGATGTTATTCATCCACGTTCGGGGCTATTTTTTCCCCTTTTCGCTCGGAAGAGGAAAAAGGATTACGTAAAAGTATACTTTAAGGGATGCACATCAGGACGACGCGGACGTGTTATTTGCATTCATCAGCCATTCGCGACGTTTCCCCCGGAATAGTAAAAGTCGCGCTCGTTACACATCCTGTTGCAAATATACGCCGACAGGGTGGGAAAAAAAAAAACGATCAAAAACTAAAAAGTCATGGTTACGTTTGCCTCTACTGCCTCTACTATAAATATGTAATCGGATTGCGTGCGCCAAGGTTGTCGTGAGTCATGATGGATGGGTTTTTGATGAACGTTCAGGCTGACAGGGGAAAAACAATTCCTGTTGCGACTGCGTATATTCATTAGGGCGATCCACGCTGTCGGTGCGAATTGTTTTCCCCCCCGAAGGTGATTTTAATCGCGCGGCAGATTCGACTCGATTGGGATAACGAGATATGGTCGAAAGGCGGGTATAACAGTCACTTGCGGTTACAATGGAAACGAAGATTTATCGAGATTTGCACGCACACATCCACACACACACACACACGCACATACGCACACATATACATGAACTTGCGACTACCGTCGATTCGGTGTTTAGATTCAAATCTCATTGATCGATATGAGCAATATTGTGCTTTACTTTTTTCTGCATAAAAATGTGAAACTTAAATGTACATACGTTGTTGATAACTTTTTTTCTAGCAAATTGCTAAGTCATTCTATATAGACCTAGAATTATATACGTACCTAGAAATACAGAATACTCTACTTAAAAACAACAGAATTTAATTAATGTATTATTTTAATTAATGTATTATTTTCGTTTAAGTAATAATTATTATTTTTGATATTACATACTTCTAGTAACTTATTTGTTACATTTTATTCGCACTTTATCCTCAGTCCTCATTACTTCTTTTATGTATGCATGCTAATGTACTCGCTAATTTCTCTGTTTTTTTTTTATTTTAATTTCTGTTGTGTTTGAGTCGAGAAATAACTGTTGCCTCCTCTTTGGCAAAGCATTGTTCGCAGTTATTTTATTTACCCCGCAAACTGACATTTTCTTTACGGTCTACCGCTTTATTCAGATTGCAGATATTTTCTGTACGACCTACTGCTACTTCTATATTTTACGTACGATAGAAAAAATAGAGTAGCGTTTACGACTGTATATCTTGATGTAATATTATCGAGCAAAATGTACGCGCTTATCAAAAAAATTCATACTATGGAAAAATACTTCTACTGCAATTGTTTATAGGAATTTGTTGCTTATAAGGAATGATTCGACGAGTTTGCAATTATATTCAATTTCATTATCAACTACATTTGGACGCAATTGGATTTATTATTGGTTTCGATATAATTATATCAAATCATTTCATTAATTGCTTTATGCATGTGCTGTTGAATTTCCACATTTTGCCGTCGTTAAATTTCCACATTTTGTGTAGTATCGATAGTTACAGAATAAACATCCGGCGTAGCTCTAACAATTAATGGTGACCTAAAGTACTAAGCTAATATAAACAAATCGTGCGAACGCGTGTTTTGTACGAAAAGTTAAATTCGATTCTGAGTAGAAATCCAATGAATACTTTTGACGATAAATAAATCGAGAAATACAAAAAAAATTGAGTTATAATAATCAACATAAAGAATATAGAACAATTAATAAAAATTAAATGTATCGCATTTTATATTAAATATATTTTAAACAATGGATGATTATTAATTAATAGTATATTGATTAAATACGTTGCTCTATGTAATTGGCATGCATATTATTATCTGCTATTTATTTCTTTATTTGCAATTGCCATTGAGAGATTTCCATTTGTATTTCATTCAATACGCCTCATTAAGTAATGATAATTCGTAAAGGATATCGATTCATAGAATTAACAATTAAAGTAAAACATTTTTAATAATTAACGGTTAAAATGCAAGGACGATTTCCATTTACTAGCCTAATTAATCGTGTGAGTAATGAACGTCGTTCATGTTTATGGGTAACTCTGGCTTGTAACACGGAATGCCGGAATAAACGTTGAGTGCCCAAGGGTGTTCTTGTCAGCGTCTGTTTTCCGATCCGAAGAGTGGAGCGGGGAAGAAAGGAGGCGAGGGAGAAAGCGGCGGGGTACTCGATATACCGCCCTTCATGATCGCAAGCTTAAAGGGCAACTTTAGAAATCGGGGGAAAAAGATCGTTGGCAAAGAGAAGACAGTCTGTCGAAAGCGAAGACAGAGAATACCAGAGTCAGGGATGGAAGGGATGAAGAGGAGGGGGAGAAATGTAGAAGAAAAATTAATGTTAAACAGGAAGACAAAGAGATTAGAGAGATTGTAGCAGCAAAGGGTCATCGGAAGGCAGTCAGGGGTGAGAGAGCGAAAGAGGGAGAGAGAAGGGTAAAAGATATTTCTGACGCGAGAGTGATGAATAGAAAGAGCGGGAGAAGAGAAAGATGGCCGTAGAGATAGGGGGCAAAATCAGTAAAGGAGAGGAAGCAGCAAAGAAGGAGATAGCGAGAGACAGCGAGAGAGAGAGAGAGAGAGAGAGAGAGGGGAGGGGGAAGGGTAGATGCTGAGCTGTATCGATCCCTCCTCTCCTCCGTTCGTGACGTCACTGACGTCCCCCACCAGCGACGCGGCGTGATGATACGCTTGTCCTTCGATCACAGACGATAGACAACTTTAACCATTCATTCAGCTAAAGCTTCGCCTGTGATATTTATTTAGGCGAGTGGCAGTATCCGCCTTATGTCGGCCGCGTTCAAGAGTCAGACATGTTTCACTTTCCTCCACTTTCTCTTCGATGACTGGCGACGTGACTGACGATCAGCGGGTCTTATTGTTTATGCGACTAGCATAACGTTTCTGATCATCGTTAACAGAATCATGTTACTGACACTCGGTGACACTGATAACGAATTCGATTGGATGCACTAATACGCACTGATACATATTAAAGCTGTATACTGATTTAATCCGAGTATAAAAGTAAAATGCAAATATTTCGATTTATAAAATATATGTTTTACCTAATATCACGAAATATAACGAAGTGAATAATGTATTGAGGATTTTGCGGGGGATTAACCTGTTTCTATATTTATATTAAACTCACATCTTTACGTAAATTTATGTAAGACAGCTTTAATGTGCACCAGTGCACACTGAATACGTCCAACTGAATTCGTTATAACATTTTTCTTGCACCAAGATTTATTTCTCTAGGTACATATTTCTAGGTACTTTCGTTTGTAGCTTCAACAACTGTTCACGTTTAAATAAATAATTCTGGTTTTTTAGAATCATGGTCTCCTTGAAGGCAAAGAACTTAATTTCGCTCGTGCTTTTGTTCCTTCCGCGATTCTGACTTTGCTACTCATTTATTCAATTTTGTACATACACTGAATGTTACACCAGTTGGTATTCTCACGCAATTATTTATAGTAGTTACGATAATAGTTGAAATATTAATAACATAATGTTTGTGGAAACTAAATTATATATCATAGAACTACCAATCATGTATGTTATGACGTGTTCTTCACTCATTTTTATAAAGTACGCCATTGGAAGAATACAAAGGTAGCAACATGGTTATTCGGCTCTTTCATGTTGGAGTCGATGAACCCATTTCTCCAGGAACGTAGCTTGTTGAGGCGCCAATGTGCAATACCAAGAATAATTTTAAACATTCATATATTTTTGAAAGAATTTAATTTCGATTCGAGCAAAATTGTACTTATTTGATAAAAACTTGACGGTGAGGCACAGAGTAGAGAGCGTTTAATACCTGAAAATGTAAAAGAGTGAGACTAGTAAATTTCGAGTATAATTATCTATCCGTTGAAAAAAATATTCCGAATCCCGTGATAGCTCTGTGAAAAAGACCCTTTCATTAGATTCATTTGGGCTTACAGCGTGTTTTAGCTGAAAATTGACATGTCGGAACGTACGTCGGTTTCAATCCCTGCTCTGTATTAATTACGAGGTAGACTGTATTGATCACGTGTCGACCGTTTAGCTATTATTTCAAATTGCATTGTGCACATAGTATTTTACACAGCAAGGAAATTGGACAACGCGTCGTGGGATTAACATTCACCGTGAAATACCGATATCATCGGCACGCGATGGCGAAGAAGTCACACACGTGGTTTTAGAGTTATCGATTCGACCGTTCGATATACAGAAACGTGGAAATTCTGTTAAATTTGTGATCCGACCGGTTGTTAAATTCGTATATTCATGTCGCGAGTGTATACATATATACACGTCGTTTCCTGTTACATGTACTTGATAAAGTCTCAACAGGGATTTCTGGTATCGTTCTGCGTCGCGAAACTCGTCTAATAATTCTTGCGGATGACGTTTCTGCGCACGAATATTATCCGTCGTATTGCAGCGATAAGAAATTGTATCGTTTTCGTTGCCTCTAACGCTTAGCGGCTCGTTTGCCAAATGTTTGTCGGATTTGACGTTGGCACCACGCGTTTAATTTTAGTCAGTATGTTTGTACGGCTTTCATGTGCGAATGCTCGCAAGTCGACACCGTTACGTTATTTTTCACTATACGTGTAAACATAATTGCAGTCGCCGCAAATCGCGAATTTAGCGAATGTTACATTTTTCAAACAAGTCGTCATCATCGCCAGTTTTAATATTCTCTTTTCAATTTAAAATCTGTTTACCGTGCGCACGAACGTTATATATTCTATTTGATGTATATCAAGTTAATCTTTCCGATCTTCCTTAGATCCTTTTATAAATCACATAAATCTGTGGAGTAAATATTTTTTAACAGAATAAATTTTCTCAAGCGAATATTTTTAGAAATAATTTCATATTAAATAAATATTTTCGGTGGAATAAATTTGCGATTGGAGTTTCTAAATGGGAACAAGTGAAATAATGAGATGCTTTCCTGAAATATCGAATGATTTGGAAAGTCCAAAATACAAGTAGTTACGTACGAAATCTTTGAGAATGAGTGGTCCGATTGGTGAACGCTCGTGTGCATCCTTCATTCAATTTACTAAATGCGCGGAGACCGAGATCGACGGGGCTGAAAGCCAAGTCCGGCATCTCCCATGGGATGAACAGGAAGATCTCCAGTCTTTCTTTCTTTCTCTCACATACATACACGCATCCCCTGCATTTCTTGCAGTTGTTTAAACAATGAATTTCCCCAGACGCTTCTGTATCTCGGCCATATTGCCTGGAATTGCGAACACCTGGAATTGAGAAGCAAGATCGCGAAAGCATAAACCGAACGATTTCTAGTGTACTAGCGGAGATAGGACCTATTCACGCTCCCGGGAGAGCACATCCACGGACGGAAACTTTATTTTCAGGCTTGTGAAATGTACACGATATACACGATATCGGAGCTAGACGCGCGAGGCCGTGCTTTAAATACTATTTTGCATGCGGACGCTGACGCTGATATCGGCTGTATAAGAGTACACCGTTCGTTACATCGTAGTTACAACACGTGAGAAAACGTGATTTCTGAATCACCCGATGTAGCATATAACATGTATGGTCATCTCGATAGCTTCTCACGTGGAGTGTTCTATAATTGAACGGCAACATTTTTACTTTGATAAGTCTCGTCGAATTTACAGTGATAGAAAATAGTTGTAACTATGACAACTTAATTATAATTATTTTTTATGCCAACTATATATTTATCTTAGTTATTTTAACCGTGCAAATTATAACTGCTTTAACTGCATCATGTATAGGATCATCAAAACTATGATATGCAATTATTATATTAGTGTGATGCAATTGAAAGTGATTCTTTTTTTATATATTTTTTTATTATTGCTACGGTAAGCAAATATTAGAAAAATAGTTACGTTCACTATAAGGTTGCAGGTTTTAAATTTTAAAATCCTTTTTTAAATTTCTCTATTTTGTTCATTTTTAATGTGAAGTTGTTTGAATTTTAAAGTTTATGTGCACTATGAACTTTTATCAACCTAATATTTTTCTTTGACATCTTTCTTTCGTTTGGATTTCATTTACGTCATTTGAAACGATAAGAAAGACAGATTTTTGCCAAGCGAGATCAATTTCAGCGAAGCGGCGCGTTATGTGCTTGAATGTTCAATTATGACTCGGCGCGCGAAACAAAAAGCTGTATTGGAATAGACAAAAATGCAATCGCGAATGGATCGGAAATGTGGAAATTCAACGATCAGTCAGCATCTTCGTGAGATTTAATACGCCACATGGCTTATGGCAACAACTAGACCGTGCCAAGTTAGATCACTCATTCATGAACAAAATACATTATATACATATACATATATGTATATAAATATGTGTATGTATGTTTGTACATATAAATGAAAAAAGTTTAATGGAAACAACGTAAGGGATACAGAGATAGAGGGAAACTTTATTTTTTCGTTCCCTTTTCGATGGACATGTGGCTGTTGAAGAACAGTGGAGATCGAAAATAAAAGCCGCAAGTCATGGTGGTTAATATTGATTCGAGCTAGATTCACATGAGAACTTCACTTGAACCGGAACACCGTTACTGTTTTAACTATCTAGTGCTCGCGCTTTGTGTTTTCGGAATTGGTTTAAAAGTCACCTCAGAGAGTCCCCGTTATCTGAGTAAAAAAAAAAAGTAATTACAGTATCTCTCGAATTGTGAATGCATATGTATGTCAATCTATCAAACAAATTGAAGCAAATATTATTAATGCGAATATATTAGGTGTCTTCTATTTAGTCGACGCAAGTCGTTCTGTCTTTATTCATGGAATGCAAAGAATGACATTTGTGTTGATTTATCAATAAAAAACACCCATTAGAAACGATTTTCAAATACGGTATTAGCTTCGCAGAACAAATTGATGAACTTTCTTGGAAGAATATTCTTGAGCATGGAACATATAATTGCGGGAATAAAATATGTACTGATTTCATGAACAGGTGAAGAGATACAAGAAATTATATACAACAATGGACAGAGAGAGTTGAAAGTATAATTTTTAATATCAGTTAGCGCAATTATGTAAACAGTATTCTCTCACGTATCACATTTTCTGGCATTTGTTTCGATTATTTATGCTATTTTCGGTATTTTTTATGACAAAGAAATTTTATGAGTTTTTGCGAGGGTTTTTTAATTACAGATGCGGCGGAAATTTCGCTATTTGCATGAATTTTTTCGGTTAGTCATTATGTGCGTATATACACAGCCAAATGTGATTGTTCACGCGAACGCTCGCTCGTTGAAAGACACCTACAGTTTAGAAATTGTTATTGCAACTCCCTACAATGACAACATAGATATTATTCAGGATAGTCCGCCGCAACTGCTGATTTCGTTGACAATGCAATCTTCATCACATGTGTAATAAAGGACGCGTTATTATCGCTTTATATGAGTTCACGTATTCATCATTGCATTATGTATTTAGCAGATTCATATAATGTTTGCATTATCGCTATGTATTTTTAAATTTTTGATTAATTTGTTATTTTGAAGTAAGAACGTTGGAAAAGTAGTTTACGTTTTAAAGTAGGAACTCTCGATCGTGATATTTGCTTAAATTGTTAAAGCGCTTCGACGATTCAATTAGTCTAGTCGATTAAAAGATCCGATAAATAATTGAGAAATGTTACTTTTTCTTCAATAATAAAACTTTGTTAAATAAAAAATTATCATTAAAATATTTTTTGTTAAATTAATACATAATATTATACTTTTAATATTGCTATAAATAAATTAATCTACGATGAAAGTAAAGAATTATTAATTTGTTCTGCGATTCTTTCTGATATAGTATTTTAATATTTTATTAACTCATCAGATATAAAAGTTACAAGGAAAAGATAGGATAAAAAATGAATGAGTATAATAAATAAAAAAAAAACAGAAAGAGAGAGAAAGAGAGGATACAATGATTTATTATATTTATAATAAATTGTAAAATTTTGCCATTTTTATTATTTAGAGAGTTCATTTCATTAAAAAATATAAGTTATATTGATCTTGGAAAAATGGGTAGTAGATTGATTGGAATCAGAGTTGGCAATGTTCCTCGGTGTCTGTATATGGACCATCGTCTTCGTTTTATTATCTGAAAACTCGACTGGTAAGCACTCTTCTGGATACATCGTGGCGTCGCTATCTAAACGGCATCTTAAATTTTCTATGACCAGGAGAGCTCGGCTTCTCCTAATAGACGAGGCCACTTGAATGTTGAACTTTGAGGATTGATTTTATCTTCTCTTGCTCATTTGTAATTTCTGTAATGTGATTAATTAAATTTAATATTGCTCTTAAATATCGCCTTGAATATTATTGCGTATCATTTTTAAACCTGAGATATGAACGTGATAAAATTTGAAATTTCAAATTGAAACATTTCCAACACGACGTTGATACGTAAACAATAAGTATACTCTAAATAAAAAGTAATACAAAGTAATACTTTTAAATAAAAAATACTCGATATATAGACACAAAAAATTGAAAGGTATTAGAGAGACTTAGGTATTCATAGTTTGTTCTTATTTCAAGTGTTAATCGTATATTTTAATAATTGTACTATCAGATTATTCAAGTTGAATAGAAGAAATTGATATAATTATTATTTGACTGATATATTCTACTCAAAAAGATAAATGAAATCATTTATTGATTGAATCTTTGTCGATAAAAAGATAAGAGTTTTTTTTTACCTCCATCTTTCTTTTTTTCTCATACCATCGGTGATTAGATTTTCAGAAAGTAACTCTTTTTGCCACTAAATATCAATTGCAATCTAAAAACTTTTATTAGCACTCGAGTTACAAGAATTTAAAATAGAAAAGTGCATATGGATATCTTTTAAGACTTGATGGGTTAAGATGCTAATATGGCTTCAGTTTACGATATTTTAATACTGTACTTAAGATGGTCTTAAATATAAGCACGGACAATGAATATTAGCCCTAGTATATAATTCGCATTTACAAAAATATGTACACGATCCTCTAAAGTTAACTAAAAAGCGCGATAAAAAGTTCGTGATGTTCTTATATATTGGGTTGATGATACGTTTATGTATCATATAATGCTACGTATTTAATGCATGGGTTAAAATGAAGCAATAATGTATAAAGTAATACACTACTAACTTTTATCGTCACCGATTTATCTGCCAGAAAAATGTTACACGATATCCTTTGGTTCTGGGAATAAGAACTTAACTTCCGGCTGTTGTTGCAAATTCTTGGCACTGGGTGAATTATAGACATCGTTGCTTTGAGAAAACGCTGTTTTACTCTTCTCCTTTTTTATGTTTTGTTTATTCCTGCGTAAACGTGGACGTTACAAACATTTATAACGGCAACCGTGAAGCAATAACTCATTGCGATAAAATAAATTGAAAAATACGCCCAGCAGAAAATAAACGCGCACAATACTAAGTTGTTGAAGTAAAGTTTTACGTCTCACGATTATAGAAACGGAAATATAATATGTCGAAGTGTAATTTCGCGATAACAATGATCGTCTCAGTTCTTTTAAAATATCAGTACGACCATTTTATTAACAGATTTATCATAAATCATATTTACTATTTTTGTGATATATTTACAGGGTGTTCAAGAAAACCATTTAGCATTTATGTAGTATAGCACAATGAGAAACAAAAATGAGTTTCTTTTCTGGTGTAGCTATATATAGGTAGAGATGAGCGCGCCATTCGTGCGTCATCATCGCACGTATTAATCTTACTATTCAATAGTATTATAGAAACACTACACCTATAAGCTACACCGATAAAGGAACTCATTTTTGCTCCTCATTGTATCCCATCATCATACCGAGTAAAAAAACCTTAATGAACATAAATCGGAAACTTAATTGTTTCTCTGACATATAAATATTTTTGTATGTTAGCATTATGAATGGCTTCTACGTCTTGCATGATGTTCATCTTAATATCCTTTCGTACATATATTTAATATAGAAGATTTTACCGGCAATTATTGTAATCACCAAATATAATATGTAGAACCACAAGTCATTCTTGATGCTAACATAAAAGTGTTTATATCTCAAAAACAATTAAGCTTTCAATATTCACTAAGTCTTTTAATAAACAAAATTTAAGATAGACGTAACGTTATTATAGAAGATATGATTTAAAAAAAAAAAGAATATTTTGTTTTTTAAATAAAGTATGCATTTTCAGATAGACTTGTATAAGTATATCGTTGATGTGCAAAAATTAATTGATTGAAAATTTAGAATTATTTTATGATTATTTATAAAAGACATTTATAAAAAACATTTTACATTAAAGTAATTATAAAATTTATATTGTGCAATGATTAAATGTTTTTAAAGGTAAGACAGATGTATTTATATTATATAGACGAGACATAATAATTTCGACCATTCTCATGTTAAATTCTTGACATACAATACATGTATAATTATCGTTGGGCGATTGTCTTGAGGGCATGGAATTGCGCATCTCATATGTGCAATCAGTCCTCAGGGCCGCCACGTATTCATAAGTGAGGATCCTTGATACGCTTATATTACGCAGCACGTGAACAACGAAGTCAATAGGTCAAAGGTGCATGGAAGACGCGATCAACGGGAGATCGGTGTAATAAGAGAGACAAAGAAAGAAAGAGAGAGAGAGAAGAAGGGATACCGCGTGTGCGTTCGTAAAAAAAAAGAGGGAAAAACGGATAAATCGATTGACTAAATTAGTGCTGGACTGGAAACGAGGCGCGCTAAATAGACGTGTAACAACTGAGTTTAACAGCGAGCAAGAAGAGACTCTCTCTTACATTTATATACACGCAAGCGAGGACGCCAAACGGTTTGCGATTCTCTGCTATCGACAATCAATCGCTCTCGCGATTTAACGATGTCGATTAACGACTCCCGATACGACGAGACATCGTTGTTCTATTAAGAAAGAAAGTTGTCTTCGTACAACGGCTTGGCGTGCGGCCAAGCACGACAAGATTCGTCGCCTTTGTCGAACTGCTTGCACCCGAAGTTGACAACACATCTATTCTGTTCTGACGGCGATCGTGTTGCCCTTTCGAGCATAATGAGGTTTGCAAACGCAGCCTGCAAGCAATCCAGAACTCCAGAGTGGTTATCTCGTGACAGTATTGACTGGAAGAGGTAATCGAAATGTTGGAGGAATTGTCGTCACCCGTCTCTTGCAATTCTCGTAAAATGAAAATTGGATAAAATACTGAATGTTTTTTGCTAATAAAAATTCTATTCGAGTGCCATTTGATTATGACATATTAATTATCAGGATGTATTTTAATTCACATTTTGAAAAATCTCAAGAGAAATTATGTAATCTCTCCGAGACGTGCTGCATGAAAATTCACGATATAAACACGAAGAAGCAGTTGGAAATTAATATAAATTTCGAGCGCGTGAAAATTATGTCACGAGAATAGTGAAAATCGTGAATTCTCTCGAGAACATAACAATCCTTTTGCCTGTCTTAATAAATCGCGACGTACGTACGAGCGAATACACGGACCGAACGTGGAAGTTTGCCTAAAATAACCCAATAAAGTCAAGCATTACGAAAATACGATGGAAATTTAGAGATCTCCGACGGACTGCGCACTATTTTTCGATTGTTCTCTGCAGATTTATTAAAATTATAGTATGTCTTGTCTTGAGCACGCCACATGTAGAAATAGAAAAAGTAACCAAAGTGAAATGGTGCTGCACGTTAGAAAGAGCAGGCTGCTCGAAAATTAAATAAATGTAAAAAAAAAAGTGAAACATTTTATTTCTCGTAATCGATAATCATGGGTTTCACCTGCGTGCGCTCTCGATGATCGAGTACTCCGATTCTTTCGAGAAATTGCACATTCGACCATTCAAGTAGATAATATACGGGTTTGAACCCACGGCCGCCTCAAATGACTCTCCAGCTGGAACAAATTTCATAGTTTTTTCACCAGAGCACAAATCTTTCGAGGACTGCAAGCATTAAGATAATTGCGCAACGATTATCCAACGATAAAAATAATTGATGGCCCTTAACATTTTTTAGGCTCTTTGCATTCATTGTTATTATCTTTTTACGCAGTTATCTTGATCGTTCCACATATGACTTTAGAAATTTTTCGAGAATTTTTTTTTTTAAATGTTTCTATTTTTTTTTTCAAATTAAGAACGAAAGCATATAGATTTTATATAAAATAATTCACTGTTATTAATACCGGTAAATCCAAAATTATTGTTTGATACATCGAGAGATAAGGTTTCGAGTTCCACGCAACCGGAAGACAGTACATCGGCCAACGCTATACCTTCTTCCGGACCTAATTCGCAGCCACTGATATTCAATGTTTCCAAAGTTTTGTTTCTTATCAGGACTGAAAATGATAAATTAATTAACAAGGCATAAATAAAAATCTCTTATAAATGAACGATATTTTTGCAAAAAATTTATTATAATTATTATAAGTAAATATAAAAATATACATATATGTATAAATAGATTATGAAAATAAAACTATTCTCGAAGTAATCACTATTTATAATGTTAAATTCTACCTTGCGTAACATATATTCTGCGTTAAAGTAATAAAACGATATATTCTGTCATTTCTGATATTTTCTGTTTACATGATTTTTCAGATAATCTAAGCATTAAACAAAATTTTACATCTAAAGAAATGATCAGGGTCGAAGATTGGCAACCTATTTTCTAGAATTTTTTATTCATAAACGTAAAAAAAAAAACTGGGCTATTATTTTATAATGAGTATGTATGTATATCTGAGAACATATCCTCGAAAAATTGCAGTGATTTTGTATCTGTAATAGATGTTATTGCTCTATCATGTATTTTTATATGGGAATTTTAGTCACGTTCTATACGTGTTGTAACATCCTATTTGTATGCACGCGCATGCCACGATCTGCTATTCAGCTTGCATTTATTTAAATAATTTAGCGTGCTGCTTATGCCACACTTTCGACTTGCGAGTCGATTATATTCTTCTTTTTTTACTATGCTAATATTTGAGATTACATGGAATTTTGTGCATTCAGTTTTTGAAAATTAGTAGTAAGCAGTGCGGCTTCGTGCAGCGAGGTCATGCATTATAGCTTTCATTCGGTCCATTAAGACAATTATACGCGATATTTTAAAATAAAATTCAAGATAATGACATCTTTTAATCTTAATATTTTAGCTTTAGATGCACATTTTCGTATTTTTAAGAGTTTTTGGACAATAAAACATTATTAACTCAGACGATTTTGGCAGAGATATTTAGAGAAGTAAATTCTATTATTTTCTTCGTAGAGAGAGATAGATAGATAGTGCGTTTAGTATTTTAGAGCAGAGAGAGAGAAAGGGGGGGAGGGAAATCTCTTTCACTAGTATTCATTAAACGTCATAAAAATTATATTATATATTCAGAAATACAGAAAATCTAAGTACGACAAAATCTTTATTTCAATTTTGTTATTGATCTGTATATATTAGGTGTTGGAATTAATTCGTAGCGTTTTACAAGTGATGGGAAGTACTTTCATTAACGTATTTTTTAATGCTCATGTGAAATAAATAACATTCTTTCATTAAAAAACGCTACGAATTAATTCCAATACCTAATACCTATATATGTATATTGATAAATTTAGAAAAAAAAACTTTTTGAAAGAGAAAACAATGCTAGGAATACGAAATTCGTGATATTTCCATTATTCGACGAAAATGCAACACATCCGTATAGTGCCCGGAATAAAGTAGTACTGCACGCAACATTAAATTTCAATTTATCTCGACGAGCTTTATATTACTCGGATACTGAATTCTGTAGAAAACACCATTGGATAATCTCCAGAGTAGCGCTGCATTTTTCCAAACAAATAAAGAATTATTTATCTTGATAGCTCATTCCAAATTAAAGAAAGAGAGAGAGAAAGAAAAAAGGAGGGAGAGAGAGAGAGAGAGAGAGAGAGAGAGAGAGAGAGAGAGAGAGAATTGTTTGTGAAATCATTTACTCCATAAGTTAAAAGATATATATATCTCACAATGAATTTTAATATATTTTGAAGAAAGTTTTCGACATCTTTAAATATTTCTTTAAAAACTCGTCAATTTCTTCATCATGCAAAAATTCTTAAAAGAAAAAAAGATCTTAGGATATAGAAAGAAACAGTTTACACATTAATCTTATTATTAGTTTATCAGAAAATCATATTAAATAAAATTTGAAATAATAAAAATACAATTTAATATCTGGACAGAATGTGAGGAATGTGAGTTTTGTTTGCTTTTGATATTATCAAGGAAAAACGATACTATAATATGTTAAACTTACGAGCGCATATGTGATGAGTTCCTTCAATTTGCAAAGGATTCAATCGGAAATCCAAATGTTTTAGAGCCGTCGAGCTAGCTTTTATTAATCCATAAACGATACCGGCAACTCCATTCGGTCCTATATTGTTATTTGCCAAATGCAGAATCTTCAGTTTCTGGTGGCTCGACAGAAATTCGCCCACCGCGTATGCACCGTTATCCATCAACTTGCAATGCGACAGATCCAATTCCTCGATCTGCATCCGAGAATAATTGAGATAATATTGTATGCAGCGATAAAATTCTTCGTTAACATGTTGCCTGTCGAGCGAATTTTGTATGTCATTATCGTGTACGATATAGTAAAATTTTTATTACTGCAAGCAAAGACTGAAAAGATATGTAACATGATTATTATATATTATACTAAGTACTGTGTTAAATAACGTATTTTTTATTTTATATGTTTTTTATTTTCCATGTTAATTGTTCCATGTAAAATTATATATTATTGCAGATAGTATTTATTTTTTACAAGCGTTTAAAAAAATTTTAATATCGTCGATCACAGATGACCACCATTATAACACCATTAAAAAGTTACTACGAAGTATACTAGATACACTACACTCTCTATTTGTAATACGTTACACTATCTACATATATAACTTTGTAGTAGTAATAAAAACAGCTAAGCTGTTTTTATATGTAGATATTACAGGAATAATATTTAGCAGATACTGCTATATTTTATCGTTTTATTGTTAGAAAGCATTAAAGCGTATAGTGCTTACGCAGTCACGATGTTAGCGTATCTTTTAGCAAAGTTGTACTTTTAGTTGCACTTTTTTAAGTTCTTAATCGAAAATAATATGATCTGCTTTTAGTCACATAATGAAGATATATTGACTAACGTTATCGTTCGATATCATCCCTTGAAGAATAGCAGCGACTCGGGGCTGATCCAAGTTGCTCCGAGTTAGACTGAATTTCTTCAATTTCGGGCTGGCTTTAATTCCTTCCCCTAGACTTAAACAATCCTCCAACGAAAATCTGTACGAATGATGAATATTTTATCAATCATTTAACGCTAGGATTCTCTTCATCTTTACGCTCACTGAAAACTTCCGACTCACTTGAAATCTCGCCACTCGAAACCGTCATTCATGTAGATCATACCGAAGTTGAGATAAATCTCGGTGAGATTCGGGAATTGTGGAAGTATAACAGCCATGGGAATGTGATGCACGATGTCTTCTTCTAATTCATCATTCTCCTCAGCTTGCTTTATCTGCTTTCTGGAAGCCGTATTCAAACCACATATATGAAAAACGCCGTTTTGTCGATAATTGATTTTTATTCAATATCATTGGTTAATTAAAAGTCAAAAGCAATATCTTTTAGAAATTAATTACGCGTTTATGCGTGATAAAACTAAGCTTTATACACACACACACACAAGCGAAGCTTGATAATAACATATTTAATTATAAACTTAATTAATAAAGTTTAAAAAATGTAGAAATATATAAAATCAAATTTTTTATTTTTATTTTAATTGCATTCGCTTCGAACAAAATATTGTGAAATGCTACGAATGTAAGGATAAAAAAATTTTGTTTTGCAAGTTTTTCCATTTTAATTCCAACTTTATGCATATATTTTTTATCTTTTTCATATACACATATATTGCAATTTTTCGTATTACATCCGTACTATCATTGATTCGCGACGAGATACTAATTTTTTAATGTAAAAAAAAATATTTTATCCTTGGTAACGTATTACAGAGAAATCCACGCGCGGGTAAAAAAATTAGTTGGGATTGTTACTTAACGGTTTATCCGCGAAACAGTTGATGTATTTGAGTGAGTCGTGGCTCTGATCAATATTGGACGATGGATTACGTTGCACAAACTGCATCGCGTATGTAGAGGCCTAGTTACATGCTAGTCGCTGTGAATAATTGAAGAACGCGTATACGCGCCGGGTCATATTAACTGCCAGATATATGTTAGATATGTTGGATGTGCTAAATTGATATGGAATTCCGAATAATAAATTTGCACATGCATTGAAAGATGATACTGACAGTTTACGTGTATTAATTAGTGTACAGCCATATGATTGCATTTGTCGCAGATAATTTAAGATTGAAAGTTAAGTGATACTTCATTCTTTCATTCCTAAGTTATTTAGCTAAAAATATTTTTATGCCTATTACGTAATGAACAAGAAATTTGTAAAAATATTTTGACATTTTAAAAACGTATAAAAATTGCAGCTAATAATTGACATTATAAAGTTATTAGAGAAGTTTTAAGTCTAGCTATATAAAACTGTAAGAAGCTTATATATATATTCACAGATGCGAAAAAAATATAAATATATAATTTTATCTTATAGTTCATAACAGTTCATACGTGGTTATATAAATAAAAACGAAAGAGTTAAAATAACGTTTTTAAATCGAAAAATTTGAATAAATATTTATTTCTAAAAAATATATATTTTTATGTAAAGAAATGTGCATATTTAAACATTACTATTGCTGATCATATATTTTAAAAATTATTAATCAATATTTATATAGTTTTGTTAAATTATTGAGACAATGAGATTGAAAAAAGAAAATTTTCATACGTCAAAAATTTTTATAATAAAGATCATTATAATTTAATAAATTAAATATTTATTGTTAATATTAATTGTTTAATAAATAATGTGATATTAAAAGAAATAGATAAAGCCGACGGATTACGGTAAAAGGCTCTTTCCGTAATCCGAATAAAAGTAAAGATAAATCTTACAGCGGATTTACGGATTGCTTGGAAAGGGAGCAGCCCAGTGTGATATGAGAGAATTACCTTCTCCAAGCTTTCTCTTTCTCGTTGCTTCTTAATTAAATGAGACTATGATTTTTAAATTAAGACCCGTAGCGGTTGCCATCGCGGAATGATAACGCTTCCTTGATTCAACTTAGCACACTTTTGAAATTATCAGTAATCGCAAGAGCAACATTCACAAAGAGAGCTCTAAGAACACTTTTATGCAAATGCCTAGTATCTTATCGTGCATTTTTTCAGACATCTCTCTTCGTCTGAATGAGAGATGTCTGACTACTAACTAGTATGCGAATGAATTCATCTCAGACGTTCATCTTTAAAATATGTGAAAGTAACATTATTAATTCTTAAACACCTTTTCGGTGCATATTCAGTTCTATTATATTTCTTAACATCTGACGTTTTAATTGAAAACAATATTGTTTACAATATATTTATTTTTATGAAAATTATAAGCAATTGAATTGGATTGAATACACTATATACAAGTGTATTGTTTCCAATGAGACGTTTAAAGAGACCCGATAGTCTGTTTTTTATCGACTCAAATTTTCGTAATGCATTTTCATATAAAATTAGATGGCTAAGGCTGACATACGTTTAAGCAAATCTGCCAAATATACTTGCGGAAGCTTCTTGTATAAAATTTGAACGTGTATGTCAGAAAACACAGTTATTTTGACTTGCACAAATGACTTTTCATATTTCCATTTGTAATAAGTTCAGTCAGGAAATGAAAATTTCATCTTGTGAACTTTTTAAAGTTCATAGAATCGTGCCATATAATAAGACTTTTACTTTTTCCGCATTAATAATACTGCAAAATTCACATTGTGGAAGTTAATTAATTCTCTTTTTTTTCTTGTACGAGAACAATACAGGCGAAACCATTCTGCTCGTTTCGCCTAGGATTAATTTTGCAAACGTGATCGCACGACTCTTTTTACCGCCCTCACGTTTACCTGTTCCAATTTCATTACAACCATCAGCAGTAAGGGACCATCTCCTGCTGACTGTAACTGTGTAAATTTGCTTCTTTACTTTTTAAACAGCCATTTTTTACAGTTCCATTCTCAACAACATTTTATAATGCGGCCTTAAAAGAGTTGCAAATGAAATGGAACTGGAACAATGTTAACAATTCCTCTTACAATGTGTGTCCATGAAAAGTATATCGGCACTTTTTGAAATTGCTCCAAAAATTGTGCATGTGCATTCCCATGCGAAATTAAATGACTCAGGAAAAGTTTTCAGAGCTTTTGCAAATTTATTGTCGTTATTATGCACAATATCATTTAGAAATATTTATGCATGTATATTCTCATATTAATTTTTAATTAAAGATATATATATATATATATATATATATTTGTGAAAATATTTATAAAAATATTAATATTTTTAGTAATGAAAAATTGATCGATATGTGATTAATACAAATAAGCGAAAAAAAATCAAAGGTTTTATCAAAAGAAAAGGATCAGTATCTAATAATCCATTTGCATGAATTTTACAATTTCCAATTTATACGAACTGCACGTCAATCATTTGCCTTAATATTTTTATCGTATATATTTGTATGATTGCAATGTTTTTGTATTACGCTTGCAAAAACAGACTTGTCAGAAGAGAGGTTTTGCTTACGTTCCCTTGTCATAGTTTGTATTACTTTCAAAAGTCCATAATGGAAGCTAGATCTTTAGTGCTTCAATAATTTGATGTGAATTTATATACTACATATCAATCAAATTCTGCCAAATATTTCTAAGATGCTTATGAGCATCAAATTATTAAATTGTTAGGCAATTTAATTTTTGTGATATTATTGCAATTCTGTCGGTATAGCGTGTCAAAAACAAATTGATTCAGCGAGCAGTTTGGCAGAATTTGATACGTAATACATGTATACGTTCATACCGAAATATTTACCTACTAAAGATTTAGCTTCGAACTTATCTTTATTTCCTATTGGTTGAGTATAGTCCTATTGATAGGACTATTATTTCCTATTGATACTGATTATTTCCTATTGATAGGTATAGTCATACTATCATACATAGCTTGGCCGCGATTTCGCAAAAATTTACACCGTTCTAAAATTCATACGAAATTATTTCGGTAATTCGATAGCGTGCATGTCTTCTCCCTCGTATATAATTAGAAACTTTAATACATTAACAAAGTTTATTCGCTCGCGAGTATATTTGCCATATACCTGCCTCTGCCGTCGTGATTTCGACTTGGCGCAGCTGAATTTGCACGTGTTCTCTTGAATGATCGATTATACGAAGAACGTACAGTTATAAATTTGATGTAAAGGTGTGAATGAAAGTAATGTTAACTGGTTGGACGAACTGTTGGGTGAAGCCCAAACCACTGGCAAAGTCATTAGAACGAGGCTTTTACAATTTAAACCAATTTCTTAAGTTAAATAACATTTTATTATTTTTAACTTCCAAGTATATCAAAATATATTGTTTTAATAGAAAACAACCACATCTAATCAACTCATTTCTATGATCGAATTGCTAAGTTTAAAAGTAAACAGCATTTATATTAACGTATATGCACTTAGTGAATAATGAAGTAAATTTGAATTAAATTTAATACATTTCTTGAATGAAATTATTTAACTCCATTTTAGATAAATTAATGACTTATCGAGTAGGAGCAATGACGAGAGATCTCTGAGAATAATATGAATGATAAGAAAAATGACTCGAATTATAATATAATTTGACATTATGAATTTAACAGTGTGTATAGACTTATTCGGTGTCGTAGAAATAGAATCAAACGAAGACTACAGAAGACATAAAATAATTGCACGCATATAATATCGCGATAACGAAAATTATGAAGGAATTTGAAACTCTGTATTCGCGATTTTCCAGCCTCCTAGATACTCTGGCCAATTATAGAACCGGCCGCCACGCTTTCGTGCGATATTTACGCCGCGAGTCCATCGTACTCCTTGGATCTTCAAGTGCAAGCACTTACGATTTTAGCCGACAAACTGACCGGCTCTAATAATAATTTTCCGATGTGTTCTCGGTCTCGGCGTAAATACTGTGGATTTCTGTATGGAGTGCGCGAAGCAGTGCAAGGTCTGCTCAAACGCTAGCGTTACACAATACATCTACTGTACTTGTACCTGCTACATGAACTCGTGAATAAATCCATTTTTCGTATTTTCCGTAAGATTTTGCAAATTTTTATACAGTATCTCATTAACGAGAACTTCTGTCTAATTTTAACATGAAGTTATATTCATTAAACAATTAAAATTACAAGGTAACTTTATCCAATATGATGCACCTAAAAGTTTTCAGCAAAAATTGTTGCGATTTTTGCTGAAAACTGATGATCAAATTCAAAATGGAAAATCTGAAGGATCTTCGCGCGAATATTAATTGAAAATATAAGACATATTCAGATGGGTGCAGTGAAGATTTAACTATATGTATGTAATGTAGCTATTGCTTACAGATTGTAAGCAGGCTATATTAGATGCGTAATCTTATTACAAATATTATATTAAAAACTTAGAATAGATTCGTAATTCTCTAATTCTTCAAAGCTATTTTTTCGAAATTTCGAGAACATTTATATCTATTTTTTTTTTTATTATTTTAAGAACCAACCTCTTACAGTTTAAACCCTGTAAACTTACCAAATTGAGTCACCTTATAATACCCGTTTACCGGGCGTATAATAAATTTGCATTAAGTTTGTAAAAAAAGCGAAAAAGCTTTCCCCCCCGGGTACAAGTTCCTTCTATTTGTCTTGATTAATTTTTGTCACGTACAAAAAGTAATGTAGGGTTTAATGTACGCCTTACTTGGTCGGCACGAGAGAACGAAGCCTTATGACGTGTATATGGTTCTTTACGAGAGCCATCAATTTCTCACATTCTTCTCTTTGAGACTCGAAGTAGCTCGCCGGCAAAGTTTCCAGATATTCGGCTAAGTGGCGTTCGCAATATAATCGCCGCCATGAGTTCCCATGCTCGCTTGGATTGTTGTACTCCCACCTGTGATGATAAGAGAAAGTTAAATTGTACACAAATTGTTTACGCAAACATTTTAATATCAATTGATTACACGTTTTAAAAGCATTCGTAATCTGTCTACATGAAATCATTGGTATTTTAACGGATAAATATATCCTTTATAGACAGAAATATTTTCGTAAGATAAGTGGAAGTTAAAATGAAATTAAAAAATTAATTAAACATAATTAAAATTTAAAATACCATCAAAGTCAATCAATTAAGATGAGAGATTAGACTAACAAAGAAAGAGATCCAAGTGTTCCCTTCTATGTTGTTTTGTAGAAAATAATAAAGGACACGTTTTTTTTTTATACATCAGCTATCACAATTTTAATTCTCTATTGCTGTCGTATGAGGCGAATGCTCAGTTTTAAATTGAATCTTCTAATTAGATGTGACAGAAAAATTAACTCTGAAATTTTTTGACTTTTTACTTACAATCTTCTAGATTATATTTGCATAGTTGTTTTTTTCAATTTTGTAAGATCAGAAATTACCGTCAATTAATGTCAAATAAAGTTAACTATTATTCAGCCACGATTAATGCGCAATTTCGTTATAAAGTACACGATAGTATTGCATTCGATAGTATGCTATTACGTAATAATATTTCACGTAATCGAGAATCGATAAGTGGTTCGTCTTACCTGTCCTTGGCCGCGCGTTCCCAATAAAACTCGCCCTCGATTCTCGGTATCGTCAACTCGAAGGGTAGATCAGTCGGTAGTGTTTCCAGCAGTACATCCCTGTCGACGCATGTCGGCAGATCCTCCAGAATAGGATTATCCTTCCAGGTCGAAACTATGGTACGAAGCGCAAGAATTTTTAAATCGGGGATTAAATCGTCGTCCCACGAGGCGTCTTCCGCCCGAAGCGTCCTTCCTTGCTCCTCCGGTAACAGTAAGGTTTCCGGCGAGCATCTGCGAATCAATTTGCCAAGATAAATACGTATATTAAATGAGTGAAACCAATATTATTTGCGTATCTCTGTAAAGATATCGCGAAGATCTATTTCGGGGATTGCCGCGGATCCGTGACGCGATTCTTTGCGGATACTTCGCGTTGTCGCGAAATTAAATTGCTTTAAAAAGGATACTTTAAAAGAACATCTTTCGAAGAATGCCTTTATTCAAGGAAAATTCGATTTGCGCGTATATATGGAAATCAGGATATATACGAGGTGAGATAAGAGAAGGCGTTGCGAGAGGAACTTATTTATTCTATTTTATTTTACCTGTACGCAGCTACAACGTTCTTCGATATCGTGTGCGGGATCCTCATTGTTCCCGTCTGCTTCTGCACAAAGATGAAAAACATGAGAGTTACTTCACGATAGTTTGCGAAACGTTATCGTAGATGATTTACGATACGTTCATAGTTTCGATTTGCTATTTCTTACGAGGGATATACGAGGGAAAATGTGTGGATCGATAAAAATAAAACTGTTACCTACGCAATTGGTTTTATCAACTGTTTCGCGTCTACTACTGTCACGATATTAAAGCAAACGAATGTTATTCTGTGCTTTATTGATGGACGAACGAGTCATCGGTGTCTCACCAGCACATATTTTCAAGCCACAGAAAAATATAGCATTGCTCGCTCGAAGAAATGATCACCGGAAAATATATACGTACATATACATAGAGCGTCGCTTAATCTCGCTCTGATAAAACTCTCGCGGAACTGAGTATGATCGTTTTTCACGGTCTTTTTTTGTTTTTCTTTTATTCCAGGAGTGTCCCGAGGGAGTAGTGCACGAGGACTCGTTCAAGGACATTTACGCGAAATTCTTCCCGCACGGCAGTGAGTTCCAATTAAATAACAGTCCACGTTTTTGCGTAATTAGTTAATGGCCATCCCTCATGCGAATTGCAGACTCCAGTCTCTACGCCCACTACGTGTTCAAGGCCTTCGACGTTAATTGCAACGGGGCCATCAGCTTCAGGGTAATTAAGTCTCTCTATCTTTCTCTCATGTAACATCTCTTTTTATTAATTTTAATTTGATATGACGCTAGTGTATACTTTTGCTTTCGAATGACAGCGTGCGACATGTATCCTCGTCTTGAAATATGTCGCGCATCATTTATGCGCGATAATTTTCCTGTGATAATCTCTTAAACGCGTGTACATGTATTGATGAAAGAAAGCAATTACTTAAAAGTTCTTAAATTTTATTTATTTAAATACTTAATTGATTGGAGACAAAAGTAGACAAAATATATCTTGTACTTTGAGAGAAAAGTTTTGTTTTTTTTTATTTATGATTATATGTACAATTGCATGGTAAAATAATTAGGAGCTCCATTTTTATACTGCTATAATATAATATACTCAGCACAGATATATGTCTAACTGTTGTATAACATATAACTAACGTACAACTAATATATGTTACATGTAGCATACATATTAGTTGCTATTTTCTATTCATAGATGTAACATTTGTAATGTAACATTTGTAATGTAACATATTTTACATTGTATTTTACAATTATAACCAGATCGTATAATGATTGGTATAATATTAGGTGTTGGAATTAATTCGTAGCGTTTTACAAGTGATGGGAAGTACTTTCATTAATGTATTTTTTAATGCTCATGTGAAATAAATAACATTCTTTCATTAAAAACGCTACGAATTAATTCCAACACCTAATAGAATATCAAGGATATTTGGTTAACTTTGCATCCTACGATATCAATTTAGACTTTCAATCATATTTGGATAAATAGATGACTTATAATTTGTGACATTTTCTTATTGTTTTCGTAAACTGTACGTGATATAATGTAGATAAAAGGTTTAAGCAAAAATTGTTTTAAAGATGTCAGAGGTTTTGCGAGTTATCGCCGTGTCATGATCCATTATTAATGCTGACGTTTCGTGAACCTTGCCATTCACTTTATCAGGAGCATACTGATAAATTATTTGTTTTTTAATTTATCCAATAATAGATTTAAAAACAAACAACTTTTATTTAAACCTTTTTTAAATATCACGAGAAATTAACATTACGAGAAAAATGTCACAAATTATGAGTCATCCGTTTGCATATCAAAAAGTTATTATTGGAGGTTTGAAATTAAAATTTTTATGATCAAACCCTGTGATAAATCAGATTTATCCTCAACTTATACGGTCCTATTTAAAGTTTTAGACTTAACCCAGATTTGTCCTGCGATAATTTCCGGAAAACCGAAATGCTACCGTTCAGACAGTTCAGACAGGCTTCGATAATAAATAAATATTTTTCCTTCATTTCAACCTTATTAGCATAAAAAAATGAGTATAAATTATATTATAAGTATAAATTAAATTAGATTATAGTAATTACAATCTTTTTTCTGTTAGTGTAGTGTAGAAAGTACAATAAAAAGAGCATATATTTTAGTTAAAGAAGCTATTTATTCAAATTAACAATTAATTACACAATAATAATAAATTTCCGAGTCGAAGTAATAAATGAACGTTCTACTTGATTATACCGTGAAACAATTCATACATTAATTTTTAATTTAGTACATTATTATCTGCTATACTCGGGTTTAGTTTAATTTCGCTCATATGTAGTTCAAGCCATGCTTAATTTGCTATGTATTTTATGCCGCGATTTCTGCGATATAGTTCTCCAATCGACATTGACGCGCGATGAATCTTGATGGGAAATTTCGGCGTTATACGACAAACGGAAGGCAAATACTGATGCATTTATGCGGGCGGGCGATGCACATCCATGTTTCGCGATAATAACGCGGCACGCGAATGGCTCGATCGTCGATTGCCGGAGTCGGATTGACTACCGCCAATTGAGCGGATCGTTTATCGGATGAATAATTAATCGTTTTTACGATAAATGCGGGATACGCTGGTATGTATCGGATGCAGAGGCAAATGCGCCTACGAAGCTATCTCACGGAGATCTCGCTGATCATCCGTCATTCCATGCGAATGTTGCATGGTCATTCGCGCATAGAGAAAATTTATTACTACCGCAAAGATGAGATTACTACAGCTTGATGCCGAGCATCAAGCACACGGTATTAAAGCTTTCAATGGGTCAACGCGGTACTCACGTGGGACGTGAACTCGGACATACCCGGATACTATTTTGACTAATTTCCCTTGTCGACGTTTTGTGTTATGTAGATGAGAAAGATTCTTTTTTTGTATAATTGCAGGTTTTGTTTTTAATGTGCATCCACGAGTGACTGTAGTTGCTAGATGTAAGCAATATTGATGATTCAAGCGTTCTCAATCAGCACTTCGTGAACTATAGTCGTGTCATGTTGGATCTGTCATGTTAAATTTCCGGAAGGGCTAGAGTTGTTAATGAAAATAGACGATTTACAATTTAAGCCCAGAAAGAAATTTTTTTGATCGTGCTGAATTTTGGACAGAATAGTCTTTTTAATAAAAAAACGCTATATATTAGATCATTTAAAAAGTATCCGCGGATACTTTTATAATATATACCAATACATTTTATAATATATATACACACACATAATGTTTCCGAGTTAAACTTAAAATATAAATTTGAAACTTCCAAAACCAAAATTTTCCTTTGAAAATTTCCTTACGAACGCTTCGTTTGAGATATTGATTAACATTTTTTTCTGCTTCGCTGATGTCTTGGTTTTTTTAATATTCATTTACATCCGAACTATTTCTTCATTGTCCGTCAAATTGTGAAATTTCATTTGAATTTTCATGAAATCCACAAAGTAGACAGACGCTCAGACGCTCGAGAAGCATCGTCGTTCCACCGCGTTTCGTATTAAAGTCGCGCGACTTAGATAATTCCGGGGATTGCAGGACCTTCTGGTAACGCTGTCGACCCTACTGCGGGGTAGCATTTATGAGAAACTGAGGTGGACCTTCAAGCTGTACGACATAAATGGCGATGGTTGCATCACTAGGGGCGAATTGGGCGAAGTTGTGACAGCAGTCCACGAGCTCATGGGCAGACGGCATCACGCCGAGGAGGAAAGGAAAGCGAGAGAACAGCTGGACAGGGTCTTCAAGAAACTCGATCTCAACCAGGACGGTGTTATCACGATCGAGGAGTTTATCGAGAGTTGTTTGAAGGTATGTCTGGCCATGAAACTACGAGCAATAACTGCAAGTAGTAGATGGAAAGTATACAGGGCGTCCCTATCGTCGCTCCCATTTGTATCTAATATCTTGTAGACTCTTTGAGATTGATGTACAACTGACTTTTTTTTAATGCCTTTGTTATCTGCGTGTCATACGCTCCCATATTGATGAATCAGACTATAATAATAATTTCAGTTTAATTAAAATCTGAATAGAAGAAGATATAGTGAACTTGGGACACTCTGTATGCACTCCCTTTCATAAATGAATGTAAAGTCCGAGACGTATATACAAAATGTCCCAGATCTGCCGGGTGTTCTTTCAGCCAGTTTCAACTCGCAGTTCAACCAGACTTGGAACGATTCCCTTTTTTTTGAATGAGCTCGTAATTTTCCATGTTATACATCGTGATGATTAATTATTGAATTACGTATTTCTGTAGAAATAATAGATTTTATATTTCACTGAGAAGTATAGATTTTATTATCCATTTATAGTCTTGAGAATTAATTTGGCAGAATCATTCGATATTAAAGATAACATCGTAGAGATGTTTTTATCAATATCAATATCCATGTGTCGTCAAGAAACTTTTCCGTAAAATATTTGTAATTTCTAATTCCTCGTATTCGATTCTGCGGTACATTGACCAGTATTATCATAGTTGATTTTTACATTTAAGAGATCGTCTTAAGTATAATATAATTTTAAGATACTATAAGCAGTATAAGCCAATCACGGAGCCATATTAGCATAAGACATTATTTAAGACAGTCTTAAAATAAGAACTGACTGTGAATATCGGCTTTCTACACAGGTACAGGAACGTACGAATTACGCTCTGACAATAAATGCACGTGAACTCACAGTGCACGAATGCAAGAAACAAAAATAAGGGCACCGAAGATTAATCGATGTTTATGGAACTTGCGCAAGCTTGTTTGTAGTTCGTTCAGTGCTTTTGTCGATAGCGGAATGATATTCCGGGCAAGTCGCGCGTGTCTCGATCGTCGCGCTAAGTTCTGAACTTTTGGAAGAAAAAAAATATAACATACAACGTGATTCTCAGTGATGTGAACTTGATTGCAGGACGATGTGATCACACGGTCGCTGGCGATGTTCGACTGCGCGCTTTGATCTCCGGCTAAAGACGAGCCTCCAGCAGCGGTCACCGCGACGCCGCCGACGCCGCTCTCGACGACAACGTTCTCACAATCCTTATCCCCGTCGCCGCCGCCGCCGTCCTATTCCCTGTTGCCGCCTATCCCGCCACCTCTGCCCTCTCAGCCGCCACCTGGTTACACCGTCCAGGATCAGGAGCTCTACCTACTCCTGGCTGCCCACTGGTGGAACCAACCAGAGGCGCCGCTTTTTTGTTGAAGGTAAATCTAAAGCTAGATTTCCCAATACTTTTTCAAACCGTTGAGAGTATTTTCTCCTTCTATGAAAAATCAAAGATATTGGGAATAATTAGAGAATGTGAAGCGCGCCAATCCAACGATAGATCTCTCGTAGAATTTGAAGATTATTTCTTTCCGACGAAAATTTAGAGAATGATATCTTTGTTGAATCTTTTTCAATATTATCTCATCAACTCAAGAATTTAATTACCTAAATGTTAAAATGTACGTAACTGATTGTTTTATCTTTCTATATTGCTTCTATTTTTATTTTGTTGTAACTTTTGTGTGTTTTTTTTTTAATATTTTCTTTAAATTTTTTTTTCCTCGATCGAAGCCTCTTATGATTCAATACTTTAATTTTCTTCTTTTAGGGCAATGCGATAATACGGCTCCTAGCAACGTAGAATAGCAATCGAGCAATTCTAAATCTGTAGAATCGAAGAGCGGATTTTCCAGCATCTTGTTGCCTCTTCGTTTTCTGCAAAACGTTACGCAAGCAGTACGAGGATACATTGTAAGATGTTCTTGATCTCGTCGAACGGAACTTAGCAAAGACTCCATTGCCATTTCGATAACAACACATGGAAAACGAAGAGACCGTTTCATCTACATGGACATGATCCCGTGACGATCGCCGGATATTTTGGCAATCATGGAAACGACAATTGGCGTCGATCTCTGGCAAGATTTTAGCGAAGTTACAAGAACTTGATTTAAGGTCAAACTGTATATTAATACTCGAAATAGGTACCTGGCGTAGCTCCTATATTATGATCTCTCGCGCTTTGTGAAGCATAGTGTCTAAGAAAAGGACGCCTTCGAAAGTGAAAAGATGCTGATCGAGGTTCGAATAAGATACGATCGATTTCCCTTTCTACGATTCGTCGCGAGAAGATTCAGTGATCAAAGAACCCTTCGTATCACGAATTTGTGCCAAATTTATGGGATTTTCAGACGACGACGACGACGACGACGATGATGAAGGAACGGGAGAAACAGCGGGGAAGGTGCTATATGCGTGGCTGTGAGATGGAAATTACAACACAAGAACAAGGATTTTAAATTAGTAAAAAAAAAAAAAAGAAAATACATCACTCAGGGGATGTCACATCCAGTTGCAGACGTTCATATTATTTGCACAATTCTGTTTCCACGGTAGGTGCTAAAAACGAAAAATTATAACAAATCGATCGTGTGACTTTGCGTTACCAGGAGCATTTCTCATTACTCTTACGGGAGATCGTGTGATTCATTTGGAAACACATTTTCTCCTATACTTGAATATATCTTCTTCCTAATGATAGATTTTTTTTCCCCAATGTTTTGTGCGGTTGCATTAAAAAAGAATTTTCCGCGTTGAAAGAGATGAACTGAATTCTCCTTGTATATTATCATTTTACATTCAAAAAAATGTTATTTGTTTAAAGAAAAATGCATCATACGATTATACGTACAGAATACATCTCGTCGTTATTACGTTGTTTCTTGACAGCGATTCTCAGATGATTTAGAGACCCTGTATAATGTAATACACGCGAATTGACTTTTCTATCGTCTATCGTTTGATTCAAGCACTCCGCATAATTGTTACATTCGTTAATTTTTGTTCTATTCTCCGATTACGACCATTTATTATGAACGCGTGGTCGTGACAATTGTGCATCGTGAAGATAAGGCAGGATTGATTTAAACCGTTCTATTTACGTAGAACGTGGATCGCAGGTCGCAAATAGATGCAGCGTGACGTATTTCCGGTTGCGGGATGCAGGACGCAGGACGTGAAGTTGAAGTTTATCCAACTTTACTGCGTTCTACGTCCTGCAATCTATAAAGCTGGATCTTGTGTACCACGCAGAACGAGGTCGCAGGTCACAAGACTTAGTAACTAATTTAATGTATTTTAATTATAATAGGCTGCAGGGCGCAGGAAGTTGGATGAACTTCAATTTTCGCGTCCTACGTATTGCAACTTGCGATCTATAATCTGAAATACGTTTCAGTCGCGACCTGCGACTTGCATTCTATACGTTATATAGAGGTGGCTTTATACGTTTCGGCGTGGCCATGCATCTCCCCCCCCAATTAAATTGTTAGTCACACGATCGTTGACGATCGTAGGTATCATACATATGTATTTTCGTTGGTAGGTTCGTAGGTTGACACTTCGTTGTACGCCCTTTTCTAGACCCAATCGATTCTAACGGGCCGCGCAGGCATTCAATATTTCTGCTAACAAGAGTGTGGTCAATTTTTCTATACAAAATGCATACCCTTCGGCCGATACTTGTTTATTAATAAAATCAATATATCAACTATCTCAATCTATGGTCAATCTTTTCCCCCTTTCGCATCGATGTTGTATCAGAGCGTACACACCGTTGCTTATCGGGCAAGTACTTTTGGTCTTATCAGTCTTATCAGTCCGTATTTTCCCGCCACTCTTTTCTTACGTAGTGATATAGTTTCGCAATATCTGCGTATCATTCAATCGTATATATATCACCGATATTGAAGCACTGACAAGAGATATTGATCGCCTGCGGACTCTTCGTGAGCGTTCATAGCGTGTAACATGTTGTAGGTGTACGTGCGTGAAGCATCGATTTTCTAATGTATCCGTTATTACGAGTCGTAGGCGTGCGAGTGTGCGGACGTACGTCAGACTATCTAAAGTAGCGGAAGCCTGAGCGGCGATTTATGGGATTATCAAAATCGATTACAATGAAACACCAAAGCTACCGTAGTTAGCTATTACTTAAGTAAACAAGAATAATAATATGGTACGATATATATATATATATATATATATATATATACACACACATGTAATTTTTAGGATAAATTCGATTAAGTGCGCGATTGGGGAAAATTCAGTCGTTCTCGGAAAATGCACACTGTCTCTCTCTCTCTCTCTCTCTCTCGTCGATACGCTCTATACAGAAAAACGCGCGCAACGCGATAACAATCCACACGTACCCCTTTGGAAATATTGTTTGTCACCGTTGATGATTCGTATCAAGCTGGGTCCAGGACCGTCGTTGATTGGTCGCGTCGTTGATTGCGATTAATAGTCGTGAAGCGACTATTAATCGCGCGCGGTTTTCCTCCTCGGGAGGAAGTATCGTCGCTGAATGATGGGACGAGCACTTTCGCCGCGGTGGCTTTCACAGGAATTAGGAACACGCGTGTTGCTAGGCTACGCCCTATGATTACGCGTGCGTTTCTATAACGACTAATCAACGACTTAATAACGGCGAAATCGCAGATTCTATCGTTATGGAATCTTGATTCCACCATAGATTCTATTCTACTATGATGTAAAATTATAGGATGTAAAAAGACCAGGTGTAATATTGCGCATAATGATGATTTGAGACAAATTTCTGACTGGTTGGAGGGAAATTTCTAATGGCGGCTTTATATCAATACTTAAAATTTGGGGCCAATTTCTGATTGGTCACGAATGTCGGTTATTACTTGAAACTGATTTAAAGCGTTTACCTGATCTTTTTACGTCATGGGTTCTACATTTTATTGCGGTCGAATGCGGGGTAGCTAAGCTCTTGAGTTATGTTGGATCTGTATAAGACACAGGGTCTCGTAGATAAGCCATCGGAAACTGAGAACACTTAAATATTAAATCTTATGAAGACTCAGGCAAGAGATTCAAACAAATTACGCTTGAATAAGTCAAAATGAAGCTCAAATTTTTGCTTTAAATTCAGACAGTTTGAAATTAACGGTTGATTTTAAGGTTGGTGATTGATCAGTTCGAAGATTTGGCTGTTCGGGCCATGCTCGGACATCACTAAACGTTAGAACCAAAATAATAATAATTGTTACAAAAAATAAATTTTTGTTTGTTCCAGATTAGACCTGTGAGAATAATTTGAATTGTTCGATCGTACAAAAATTCTGAACGTTAGTATTACATTTTTGAATTTGAGGGACGTACTTAAGTATTTCCCTTGAATTCGAAGATGTAAAGAAAAAATTTACAAAACATGATTCAAATGACTCCACGAAAGAATAAAATAGTAGTTCCTTTCCTTTCTTTTTCTTATTTTTTTCTTTAATTTGATCTCTTATAATTCCCTTTATAATTCTTTTGTTTTCCCAATACTAATCTTATGTAGAGATGCTGTACCTCGAGTATATAGAGCCGCTGTATTGTTTGTGATTGTATTTAGTAAAAACCAAGAAGCTATCACCATCAATTAAGTGTCAGGACCGAACCTGGAATGAAGGCGTGCATACAATGCTAGTCATTAATCTGCGAACGCTTACAGGAAGTTGTAAAAAATGAAAAAAGGTCGATCCATAACAACTTCTTTTAACAGTTTTTTTCAACTAACGATGCGTTAATTTATATTAGAAAGAAATTATTTAATGTACAAAATTGTATACAAAGCTATATAAATTATTACTTTTTATGTACATAAATTGCTTTTATGACGAACACTCGATACTCCGCAAGCGTTGCCACATTAATGGCGCCTTCATAAGCGATTGGGAGGATATAATTAAAATGAAAGAAGAAATCTAGCAACATTTACGCGCGCGATCAACAGTGCAAAATCGTTGCGATTATCTCGCCAAGTTAACGGAGGATTTATATTCGTTAGGATATATATGTATATGTGTATTACACACACACGCACACACACACAAACGTGTCGTATGTTTTTAAATTGGAGCGATTAATACCGTCCTGCTACTTCGAAATGTAAGCGCAGATTTGTCTGAGAGGAATCACGTTGATTACTTCAATTTGAAGATGGCGATACACTGCATTTATTATATATATATATATATATCTTCTTATGGTCTCGTCAATATATGTATATTTATACATATTGTAATGCTAGCCATGGAGATATGTATAATTAAATACGTTTTTTGGGAAATACTTATACGTTATATCTCTGCCAGCATATTGATTGATATTCAATATGCATCGTAAAATGTTATAACATAAATCGAGAATCGTGGGCATACGTTTTGAAATATTGAGCTGAAACTTTTCTAGCAGACTTTTGCTATATTTCCCACAGTCCACACTATTTCGAAATTATTTTAATTGCAAACGAGCAAGCATTGGACACAAATTGGCACCTCTCTTTGTTTTTGTACGTATCCTAATGGAAGATTATATCTATATGCGCATAAATTGTACAAACACGGGATGCCGTATATTTTTTATAAATTTTTGTTACTTTTTGCGAGGCACGAAATATTTTTGCAAAAATGTTTCTCTACACACACTCTTCGTGTAGTAATCAGTAATTTTTGCTGATTACAATTCTTCATTGAAAGAAAGAAAAGCACAAAAATTCCTAAGAAAATACTCAAAAAGCATATAAAAATGAAAATAATTACTAATACTTAGAAATATTCATGAACATAGATACGTGATTTTGATTTGAATATAATTGATCGCGCGTTGTTTGATGTTTTATAGTTAAAAAACATGCCTATGAATTATAAATTGGAATAACATAATCTTATACAAAGCAAAGTTAATTGAAATTTACTTTTAACTGTTATGTATACTAAGTAATAAATTCATGAAATAAATTGTGAAATGTTCCTAGAAAGATAAAACTTCATTATATTAAGCACTGGATATACGTTAATGGTAAATCATTTGGAAATAACAGAATAGAAACGAATATACAAATTATTTAGAAATCATATTGGTTCTAATGAAACTTCATATTTTTTCACACGAACGATAGGATCGCCGAATTTGCAAAATATCTTTTGACTGCAGAATATAACTTTAAGAGGCTAAAACACGATTAATTTCCATCGAAGCTAATATGAAGAGTATAAGAAATAAGGATAATTAATTGCAAAATAAATTAAAATTAATACTTAATTCACACAATGATGTTTTCGGGCAATAGCCCTGTGCCGAATCTTTAAAACTAGTGTTAAAGTAATGTCATATCACTGGCTCGATTGCGTGCATTTTAACAAATACGTTTTAATAGGCATATCTTTAATTAATATGCAGCGCTGATTTTTGCTTTGGAAGATGTGTACGCTTGAGATGGACCTTGACTGTGAAAACAATCGGACGATTGGATAAAGAATGTGTAACAAATCGAACCTATCACCATAAAAGATACGAGAGAAGGGAAAAAAATCGAAGGGGGCGGGGGCTATGAATTTAACTGAGCAACAACCTAGTCAATTTATTAAGATTTAGGAGACGTTAGATCTATCGTACGATACTGTAAAAAATTGCGTGGCTTTAATATTGTCGAAGTATTATTATTACTAGTTATTATCTCTCTCCTCCTCTCTCAATCACTAAGTGAGGGACAGTTTTAGCGAGCGCGGAGATGGTCTCCATCCCATTATGTACGTTTAACGACGTTGTAAACGTGATAGTCATGTAAATGCGCATAAAATAGTCGACAGGATCTATCAGACGGAGGCCACTGATATTCGAGCGAATTATTTCAACGTTCGAATTTGCATTAATTATCACGCCTATTATAATTAAACATGCATATAACTGTTACATAATTTATATATCTTGTTTCATTACGACGAAGCTAAATAATTATATGACTCCTACAGTTCAATTATATCATTTATCGTGTAAGAAATTCATTGAATTGGTTTAGGAAAAAAAAAAAAGAAAATTATTATAAGTAAAAAAACTTTGGATGTTATTTAAATTTTTATTTTATAATCCGACTTATTATTTTCTAAAATTTGTGATATTTTTTATTGATATATGAAAACAAAGTAGAGAGAATGTTTCACTTATTTAAATGTAGAAATACGTTGAAGCTCGAAATATCGGGATGGCTTCCAAATAATACATTCGTAATATTGCTCGTGAAAAGAATGTCGCAGTTTATTAAAATAGTTAATCGTTACGTAATATCACTGGTTATATTAGAAACGATACAATTGTTGAGCTTGGAAGCACTTTTTTATAGTGAAGTCACAGTTAGACTTACGATCGATTAGCGAGATCCTTCCTCGGGCTCGAATCTGTTACTCTTTATAGTGATAATACAAAATGCATTACTACAGTGATTATGCAGAATAATGCATTAATTATATCTCATACTGCCAATCTGTAAATCATCATACATAGTTTCTAATTAACGACATCAATAAGTAATATCTCTAGTTAAAGATAGGATAGGAATTTCTTTTGGAACACTTTAACGAATCGTCGAATTTCTTTTCTCGTGTGTATGTTTTATTTCCGTTTAAAGATTATTCAACTTTTTAAACAGCACACGCATTTGCACAAATTTTAAAATTATTCTTATTCATGATTTTCTTTCTTTTATGAGGGCATTCGAAAAATTTATTAGATTGGATCTTTGTATATATTCTTGTAACTGATTAAATATATTTTATAAAAGAAAATGTCTCTTACATCTCGAAAGCCCTCGTAAATGCTTCGTAAAAATTATAGTCATTGCCAGTAATTTATAAAAAAACCTTACATAAAGGTAGATGATTAGAGATTATTAGAAATCATTTATAAAAGTTATGATCACGTTCACGTTTGTAGTAATTTGCGAAACAGAGACCGATTAGAAATTAGTCTAACTACCATTGTGATAGTAATAGGTTTTATAGTATGATGCAAAAGAAATTGTTCAAGAATTACAGTGCTTTAGTTTTAACTTTAGTTTTTTAGAAACGAGGAGCAAACATCAAATACGTCACGCACAAGATTCAGAATTAAATATCAATGTAGCTTAAACACTATTTACTGCTTTTAAATGATAAAATAAGTTGTAACAAAACAGGAAAAAGTTTTTATCATAATATCCCAGCAAATTACATGTAACATACACGTTAGTTGTAACTTCCCGTTCAACAATAAAATATAACATGAAAAAAATATAACATGTTAAATTACAATTATACTGTTGAATGGGAAATTACAACTTAACTTGATGTTTCCTGGGATGTAACATCATTATTTTCACATTTTATGAACTTAATTAAAAATTAATGACATTTATTTAATTTTGTTCATTTTAATGGATTCTATCTGATAATGCCATTGCAGAAAAATTTAAATTGTATTATATGTGTATGTATATGAATTAATCGCAAGTGTATCATTTTATTATATGTATTCTTATTTAGCTAGTCCACAAACTTTATCGCTTAAAATAGTAATGAAAATCATTGTTACTAGGTTTATCTAATTCTTGCAAAATGTTATCGAATTTGTTACACAAATCAATTAGTCGTGCTAGATAGACGCACGATGTGCAGATCACGACTGCAAGTTAATTACTTTACTGGCGCAATAAATTCGATAGTCTTTCCAATTGTTCTAACGCGTAAAATCGATTCGTTTTCAATCAAATCGTAATGAATAGAGACGACAGTGGTGTTCCTGTGTTATCATTCTAATTATATCTTAAGGCGATTAGACTTATTGAAACAAAAACAGATTGCAATAAGCGAAATATCATTGTATTGTTAGCGATTTTCCACTGGGGTGGTATATCAATAAATGTTAAATATATCAAATTAAAAATCCCGATCTTCCTGACTTTTCCATCAGATACTTAAGCCCGGTTTTTTATTATCTGATTATTTTGGCTTAATCTGATGTTTTATTCGATAAGGTTCATCTATGATGATATCATGGAATAAAACATTAAGTTAAGTTTAACACAAATTAACCAGATAAAAAATCGAGCTTTAATACAAGAAATTTAGATATAAAAATTGATTAATAGAAGTAGAAGTATAAAATGAAGACAATATAAAAAATGAAAGAGATTATGATGAGTAAGAATGGTGCAGTTTCAAACATGGTACGATTCTGAACGAAATAAAATTTGAATCTAATTTTTGAGATTCAAATTTGATAAAATCCTCTCATTATATGAAGACTATCAAACAGAAAAAAATCGAACCTAAATTTCGAAAATTGAATTTAAATCTATTACATTCAGAATTATATCATGTTCGAAATCATACGTTATGTACGAAATCGTATCTTATGCTGTGTGTATTTTTTTCGTACTTTTTTATTAGAATAATTTGTAATACTATGTTTACAATCACTTATATTTATTACGATATAAGTATAAAATTATAAAATTAATAAATTTTTTTTTCATTTTATGCATTATATTAAATTAAAATGTATCGACTATATATATATAATTTGCAATGCAAGGGGCATTTGTACATGCAGTCGAAAAAAAAGTCATAGTAGTTTGTGATAAATCAGTCAGAGCCATTTAGAAGTCTCGAAAGATTGTACGCCTTCAGTTCTCAGTCGATTAAGAATAGGTCGATATATATCAGGCGTAAAAGGCAGCACCATTCCACGTTGTTGAATTTCTCCTAAATAAAATTAGGAAAATTATTATAAAAACATTGGAATAAACTTGATTGAATATTCAATTATGATACATATTACATGATTTACAATTTATGAATTAAATTAGTATATAATTAAATTAGCATAATTAAATTAGTATATAATAATTAGTATGAATTAAATTAGTATATAATAATTAGTATATAAATCAATTTATAATGAAGTTGAATAATGAGATGAGTATCGGATACTTTGTGCGCAGAAGTTCACATATATATTTTATATATTTAAGATAAAAAATAATTTTCGTACGACTCGTTCTATAATTTTATTTCTTGACGTGTTTCAACGTGACTACGGTTTTTACGTTTTTTTCTAAATGAATTTATATTCTTATCCATTTGTCTTTTTAATTTGATCTTCACTAAAATTTATAATCATGATGAAAGATTAGAAATGGCATTGGAGTAAAGAATTCTACCTTAGTCTAAGAATGTAGAATATTCGCCGAGGAAAACTCAAAAGTAGCCGAATGTAGTCTGATTTTATTTTTTAACTCAATAAAATATATTTAAAAATTTTTACATATGAAGTATCACGCCATTATGCTCTCATTAAATAACTTTTATCATAAATTATATTTTTAATATCAAGAGTTCTGTTATTTTTTTATAAATCATTCAGATAAATATCCTTTTTTCAAAAATAATATTAAATATCGAAACTTTTGAAAATTTTCCAGAATCTGTCTACTATCTTTTTTTTAGTTTATCTTATATGTATTTCTTATCTTTTAGTTTATCTTACATGTATATTGTTAGAATTTATATATTTATATATTTTCTATATAATAATTTAGTCATCTAGACATTTATATTTTTCTTGACTTATGATTGCGGTACGAAAATTATTTTGCACGATAAGAAAATGTGATCGATAAGTGACAATTTTTAATAAAAACAATTTTACCTTAATTGAACAAATAATACGGAAAATATCAAAAGAGGATTACGAACCATCTAGAATCATCTTGACAGCAATAGCTGCAGGATAACCGACGGTACGCGCCATTGCAGAATGTCCAGATGCGTCTCCATAAAGCACCAAGTTGATTCCTCTGGATTCTCTTCTGTTATCTGGCCAAAGTATACCTACGTTGTGCCTCAATATCACTAGATCGCGCTCGTTTTTTTCAAAAGAGAGTTTTTTCGATAAATAATGCGTAAGCGTGTCCAGAGGAGTGTTTAATTTTAAGACTAGGTCCTCTTCCAGGAGACCTAGTTCCTCGATGGCTTTCACGCGCTCCCATGAGTTCATCCTTTCCGCTAATTTCTGCTTCAGGTTTCCGTAGAAGATGTTGTCGTTCGCCAGACCAAGCAAATTACATGCCAACACTCGCTGGAATTTAAGCGATGAGTAATCGCGATAGATCAATATTTTTCTTGTTTTCGAAATATTCCGCGAATATGTGAAAAAACTGAAAGCACGCACCCAGGTGATGTCTGGCCCGTTCGGATGTAAAATCGGATGCGGATTAGGATCGATTAAACCGAGCAATTGCAGGCCCAGTATGGTATCTGAAAATCCCTTGAACCTGAGCGTACCCCGCAGTACGGTATTCGCGTTTTGCAAACCATAGTAATCCCTGTACGTCGTACTGTCGCGATTAGGATAGCCTTCTAAGGCGAAGCCTGGGAGAAAGTCCAAATCCTGCACAGTAGACATCAAATCGCCGCCTCCCGCAATCTCTACTTCCTGCAAAGAAAAAATTATTTTTTAAATAAATCCTATTTATCTTGATAAAGGATATGAATCATTCTTTTTAGAGATAAATATAATACTTTAACGGCTCACCTGACCCTCGTGAAGATATTTCGCTGGCGACAAGGTATTTAACAGGACGCCTCGTGGAGACCAACTGAATTTATATCTCAGAGGATTAGAGGAACACTCCGGTGCGGGCAAACCGCCGCACCACGACACAAAGGACTCTATCTTTCCACCCGCTTGTCTCACATCATCGAAACACTCAATTGCCAAAAGGTGATCGATGCCCGGATCCAATCCAATTTCATTCAATACGGTGATGCCAGCCTCTTGAGCTCTGTCCCCCCCAAAAAACAATGAAATTTTGACTTATATACGTTTCTACTCTAATGTAAATTAACTTTAATCAATTTAGCTTACTTTTTATTTTTTTTTAATTCGTAGAACTAGAAAAAATGAAGAATTAATTGACCCGAGATTAAAATTAAATTACATCGAAACGGGTATTAATCTTTCAAGTAAACATGTCTGATGTATTGTGACGATAAATGATCTTTCTTTATTAAAATACGATTTTTTTATTTTCACCACGATTCTAATCACAACAAAAAAACAACAAAAGCATTATATTATAGATAATATTCACATAATAATTCTAGAAATTGTAAAATTTTATTAAAATGTATCCGTTGTATGTCGAATGAGACACGCGACGGTGTATTTTAGGATAAGTAAACTCGTTGATACTTACTCTTCGTGCAATGCCTTGACGTCATTATTCATATAGCTTGCTGTTACTAGATGATTTTTGGTTTCTATGCAAGCTTTGGCGATAACATGGTGCAACGAATACGGCAGAAGGGAGACGACTACGTTCGCCGATTTTATCACGTCGTGCAACGTATCAGGACGATCCAGGACGTTCAGAAAGACTGGCTCCACACCTGGGAATCGATTGGCCAACGCGTCAGCCTCGTCCTTCAATTGTGACGCCACTATCAGCCTTATGTTCTTATCCCTGTGCAAATACTCGACCAAGGGTGCGGAGACATATCCAGCACCGAGAACGACCACCTGTTGGCATAGGCAAACAAAAAATTTTAATTCCGTAATATCGTACATTTTAGCATTACAGCTTTAAATCTACTATTAGATTCTGACTATTAGATTCGTTCTAAATCGTCAATATTTTTGCTATATTTTACAATCAATATAATGCTTATGCACACATTTATAGATTTAAAAATTATTCTTATCCACAATTTTCTTTCTTTTACGAAGATTTTGCAATAAATTTTACAAATATAATCTTTGGCAAATATAATCCAAATTGCAGAATTTTTCGTTACATCGGATTGTTATTTAATTTGAAAGATACTAAATACAATAAAGATGGAAACGCGAAAAGTTTTACCGTTTTGCTCTGTTGTTCTCTGTTATCGGCTTTGTGCCTACTCCGTTGATTCATTTGTCTGAGTTCTTGGATGTATTCAAAATTAGGCGTCAATTTCCCATTGGACACGATAATGGCATCATGCACGGCAGGGCTGAAGTTGTGCTCATTCAACGGCTTTTTCGCGTCCGACTGTATGATGTCTAAAGCATACGGATATAAAAGATTGCCGAAGAAATCCGTTGCTTCTTTCGGTAGTTGCGTGGGCATATTGTCAATCGAACAAACGAGCACACCGGGGCCTTTGAAAGACTTCGTGTCCTTGTTCCGATCGGCATCGTACAGACAAAATGGTGTATCGATTGTCGTACACTCGTTCATGAATCTTATATGAAAAATTAATAATTGTATAATAGTAATAATCTAGTTGTATTAAAAGGAAAATAAGAAATAAATTAAAAAGTACAATTCATGTAATAATATATTAATAATGATAAAAATAATTAATGATATAATTATTTAATTAATTTAAAACGTTTAGAAAAAATTCATTTTCAACTTGTCCGTGCTTTGATATTATCATAAATTATTATTACATAATTATAAATAGTCATATTATTTAAAAATTATATTTCTGGAGGAATTTGCAACTATTAATTAATAATGATAAATTATATGATACATATAATTATGTGTAGTGCAATTTTAACTCATACAATGTACTTTATCATAGAATTTTATAGCCTTCGAAAATTTTTACGTTTTTCTTAATATTTCAAAGTATATATAAAGTACAAAAGTTATGATAATATCATAGGATATGAACATGACCTTATTTGTCACTTATCACTTTATTTTTAACTGACAAATGACGTCATGATAAGATTCTATAATTATTATGACTTAATATTATCTCTTATATCTATTTGGGTTCGCTCTCTGACGAATCCTTATAAACACGAGTACACGTACTCGATGCTGCCACCCGGATCCGCGGATATGTCGCAAATACCGAGCATCCTGTGCGGCAATGCGGGAGCGCCGACACTTATCGGCAGCCATGGGGTATTAGCGGGCCTGAGAAGATATTTTGCGTCCGGTATCGTCAACAACTTCGGCGAATCTACCGCCCAGTATATACCGTTGATAATCACCGAGGCATACGGTGCTATCTTTTTGCTGAACGTGGAGATGTACAACTCCGGATGCTGGTCGTACTCCTCAGGATCAAAACCGTCGCCCTCCTTCCTCTTCAGGTGATGCCTGCGCCGCACCTCGCAGCCGTATATCTTCGTCGTATCTGGAACCATTTGAAGAAAATATAAATACCGAGCATTGATAAGATATATTACCGTGATAAATATTTTTGTTTACTTTATGTAACGATGATAGATTCCACTCCTTGTGCAAAGAGTTTTATCACTAAAAAATAATAAAGAGTAATATATACAGTGATGACGCAGAGATTAAGATATGCCTCTCTATCACAAAGTTATTAAGATTATAATCGTATGAGAGATGCAAAATTTATTTTTTATTATTGCATTGGATCGCATTAGAACATTCTTTCTCTCAAATAAATTCAGATAGCATAATAACTCAATAACTGATCTGTTAAAAAATATTCATCTTCTTAAGTTGTTTATGAATTAATGTAATCTGTTCGAAATAAACTCAAGATTTCTTTCAAAATAAATTAAAAACTATCTAAAACTAATGCCTTAGCAATAAATCACGATACCCACAAATCCTTTGCATCTCTGAAGAAAATACCTGTGAAAGTCTCAAAAGTATTAATTAAAAAATATGTACAAATATATTTATATACATATTTGTATATGTATATGTTATCTTTAATAAAAGCAATATTTAATTTGCAAAATCAAAATACGATTTATTGTTATATACAATTAAGAAATAGAAAAAGAGAGATTAGGAAAAAAATACTTTTTAAATCTGAAAAAAATTTATAAATACAAAAGTGAATTAAATCTTTTGAGAATCTTTTTAGGAATACTTTTAGAACAGAAATAAGACAAAATGAGAATTCATTTCATAAGTTAGGAATAAAAAAAGAATTCTTTCTGAACTCTTCATTGTGTCTAAATATCTATTTCTCTTTAATATGCAAAGAATTTAATTATTAAAAAAAAACAAGTTTAATAATTAAAAATTAATTTGTTTTTAAAAACTAGTTGGTTTTTAAATTTTATAATATTAATAAAAAACTATTTTATCAAAAGTATATTGTGTGAAATGTTACGAAAACTATTCAAATATGAATATGTATAGCATCATTTTGTTCAAAGCTATTGAAACTGTCTGTTTTTTATACCAATACGGAATATTTAATATTTTAGTTTCACTCTAAAAGACATTTTCACCAAGAACTGTTCATCGGTTTTTGCACCATGTCTTTCAATTATATTTAAAAATTATATACAATAATTATAACTATTTTATTTCAAATGTCAATGTAATTGAAACCACAATAATAATATTACAGCCGCTGTAATATTTTGCAGTTTAAAGATTGCTTAAAAATCGCGAGGCAGCAGAACAAAAAGAGATAATTTTCGAATCAAAATCCGCGCAAACGATTACAATGTTTGCGAGAGGTTCAATGATTAAAAGTGATATTCAAGCAGAGAATCCAAGCAGAGCACAAGTCATTATAATATCGAAATGGTCCCAACATTATTATGAATCATTTTTCAATCAATGCTTCATTTTAACGTCATTTTGACGTTATCAAGACTTGTTCTACTTAGGTAAAAACGTTTCACGAATTGCGAAACGCGAACGACGAGTTTGTGAATTCCAACATACCGCCGTGTTCGGCGACTTTCCGTAACATTTCAGGCGGCACGTATTCGTGAGGCAGCTCTTGGAAGACCTCCTGGCCACCCTGGCTAACATTACCGCTGCCCGTGAAGACGAAGGTCAACGGGCCGATCGACTTCGGCATGGCGCCCAGAGCGATTTCATATCCTGCACCGCGAATCGCTTGACGTGCCATGGCTGAATCTCGATAATTATGCGCCGGTCCGATATGCTAATCAAACGATTATTGCGATTAATTAATTTATTAATGCAGATATTCATAATTTCTAAAGGATCTTATTGATTCGCGCTTATATATGTATCTTGATAATTGCTTAGTATAATACACACCTATATTGTTATAGTTATTTTTTCCACTACTGAAGGAGAACGTAGATAACAGAATAAATAAATTTTGATTAGATACCTCTTAATGCTTTCTTAATGATCTGATACTACGAATCAGATAACACTTATCTAAATTTGAATAAAATTTTACAAAAAGATAACAGAAATGGATCATTCTAAATTTGCATACGTAGTTTGTTATTCTCCAGCATAATAAAGTGTAGAAGGGAATCGTAACTTTTCTTAACACGAAAGCACAAAGGATACAAAATTTGTTGTTATCTTCTAAAATACAAATAATAAATAAAAATTTGAGCAGTAAAACTGTAATGTATTATTACGGTTTTAAAAAAATATCTTCTTTATAATAAAAATATAATATATTATAATAATATATTATATATTATTATATTATATAATATATTATAATAATTATATTTTATTTTTGTGAGTGAGCGAAATAAAGATTTTATTCTCACTCTTATTTTAATATCTTTATAAATGAAAACTTATAAACGTTATTCTTAATATAAACTTAATATAAATGTTTATATCAATTCAATATTTAAAAAACGAATTTAATGGAAATGTCAACGTTCAATTCATTGGAAAAGCTTCTCCAACATAAATCAAATACTTATAATTGTTTCTAAAGTATAAATACGCACCATAAATGGAGTATGGTGACCCAAGGCTAGCAATCTAAGACCTAAACCGTGGAGTATGTTCACCATACCAGCGACTCCGGCGTATTTGCCAAAAGCCACCACCCTCTGGCCATTTGCATCCGTGAGCTTTTCATAGTCCAGGAGACGTATATTTTTCTCTAGGATCGCATCCAAGAGAGGCATATTACTCTCCTGGGCCTTGATAGTATGCGAGAAAAAGCAGTATGTCTTATTGGGTATCAGTTGATCCACGGGTACTTGCTTGACGCCGAATATAACGGAAGCTGAGCTGATATCTTCTTGTAGCAAAGCGCCGGCCGCCTGGTAGACTTGGGCGGGATACGCCCTTCGGTCGCTGGGTTGCACAATCACCTTCACACCTGATCTGACGAGGCGACGAACGTTCGCCGGGGCTAACGGTGCTCTCCTCTCCCATACTGACTGATCTTCCCGTCTTATAGCTATTATCTTACCCTTAAGATTCTAAAAAGATTTGATGCAAAAGAACGCTCAGCTAATCAGCATATTTTATTTACAGTACGATAGTTCGTTTAAAAAAAAAATCTGTGTCTTTTGTCTTTCTTATTGATTTTTCCAGATAAATCATTTTATTCGAACCATTGGGTGTTTAATACAAGCTAGAAGTAACGGAAAAAAAGAGCAGATATTTTTTTTTATTCAAAGCTCGATTTCGGAAATTAAGAAAAATTTAGTTTTTCGGATGAATTTTTTTATTTTTTCTCTAATGTCTATTTGTTTATTCCGAGAATTAGCGATGTCCGATGTCGGCACAATTGATTAAATGGATCGTCACTGAAATGCCATGTGGAAGGCATTATTTTAAACGTAACTAAATGCTTACACTTATACATCTGACGTTATGGGTGAGAGCACGAGTTGCAGTAATCAACAGATGACGTGAATTACGTCCAGTCTTTATCAATTTTAACATCCGCATCACCTTGGTCAACGTTGATTTAGCGACTGTATAAAGATCACCGTTTCCGGGAAGAAGTTCCAATTCACCAGTTGAAACTAATTTGCAACGATCGCGTCGACTGGAGCGAATCTTGCTTGTGTTTAAATTGTGTATTAACTCGCGTCAACAATATACTGCTAAATCTATGCACTACACTTAATCACACGTACGTGTACTGTTTGGGTCAATGAAGAAGTCAGAAAGTATTACAAAATCCTCGATAAGCTCGAGCTATACTCTTATCGGCATCGTATGACCCTCTGATCATCATTGAAAGAAATTTATGGAAAAATCCTTGGAAAAATCTGTTTTTCTTCATGCGTGTGTTTATCGCTGTTGGCTTGATAATGATGACACGCGCGCCAAGAATAAATACACAATTGTAAACAATAAACTTGTCGATCAACTCGTGATCTATTCACTAGCGTGACTCACACGCTATTTGCTTTAACTTAAGAAGATCATGGAAAATTGAAATGGAAAGATATTTTCTGATACAGTAAAATTATATATATGTACAATGTATGTATTTCTACTTGTAAAGTTATATTACAGAGAATGATATTATATAACTGAACAAACATGTATAATCTCGAACAACTCGAGACGGCATATGCGCACTGACATCAGTTGGATTGCGCTTTGATTGATAAATACATTTTGTTCTTGATAGTTTGCTTGGTGGGATTTATCTTTTTCAATATTTGAGTCATAATGTTGACAAGTTGCTCGGATGTGAGACCAGTTTTCTTGGATTTGAACTTTTGCAGCAATTCGGTTGTTGTCATAGGCTTGCGCATTAAATACCGCCTCACTGCATCCTCCGTGATTCCCGATTCGCTGAAAAATATAAAATATTAAAATTATAATAATCGTAATAAAAGTATAATTGTTATTGCATGCTTATATCGTTTAAAATAAAGATAAAGAGAGCTGTACCTCGTTCCCGGTATATATGATGTTACTGGAACTAGATTGAAATTATCGAGTTTTAATTTTTTCGCTTGCGATAAATCTGGAGAACCAGATTGCTTTCTCTTAAAAGAATCCGAGACACCGGACGCTGAAGGTGTCGGTGTTGCAGATCTCGAGCTGTGTGCACTATTGGGCTTCTTATTATCCTTCTCTTTTAACGTTGTATCAGAATCTGATTCCGAATCGCTGGAGAAATCACTGGAAGAATCCTTTCCTGACGCTGATTTCTTCTGATCCTTTTTCTTGGCTTTTTTCTTCTTCTTTTTGTCTTTCCTCTTGTCCATTTCTTTACCAAGTTTATCTTTATCCTAAAATACAAAATATATTAGAAATATAAAACAAAGTAGTTAGTAAATGTACATAATAATATTGATAAATGCTATTGCATTAATTAATGAAATAATTTATATCGTTTAAAGAATGGAAAATGCAACGTGGGTATTATTTATCAATAAATGCTATAACAATATATTACTTTATCATCTTTTTCTTTTCCTTCCTCGTCTTCATCCTTATCTATTTCTCCATCTTTTTTATCTGTCTGTTCCTCCTCATCTTCGTCTTCATCAGACACGAGCAACTTTCTCAAAGCATCTTCTTCTGCCACAGACTTAACTTCCTTCTGTGGTTCTGATTCTGATTCAGAAACAGAAGAATCAGAAATATAATCACATTCTCTTCCTTCCTCATCGCCGTCATCACTTTCCTCAAATGCTTCATCGTCTGAGACATTTTTCTTCTTTTTCTTTTTTTCCAATTGAACTGGAACATTTAATTAAATTACATTTATCTATATACATATAATACATAATTAATATATATTTTCATTATATGAAACTAAATATCTATAATTAAAAATATAATTTCTTGTATTACTTTTGTCTTTCTTTTTCTTTTTTCCATCGTCCTCATCTTCAGATCCTTTCTTCTCATCTTCATTGCTGCCTGATTCATCATTTTCCCATTCCTCCATTTCTGATATTTGTAGTTCCTTCTCCTTTTTACTGGGTCTCTTGCCTTTACCACCTTCTGCTAGCTCCTCTTCATCTCCACCATCCTCATCATTTCTCAATCTCTTTCGTAACATTAGTGTGAAATAATTAATTACTTTGTTCCTACGACTGAATTCCTGCTCTGCCTCTTCGGCACTGAGAGACTTGTATCTCTGGATTGGTTGAAAGTTATACCTATGAAAGTTTGACTTTTGAATATTCACCAACAAATAATATATGCAATCAACAATATAAAGCCTACCATTCATGTAAAGGAAAAGCTTCTATAGCACCATCAGCAGCATGCGTAAAGACGTAATATGCAGCATTTTCACTGATTCCTCCTTCCCGAATACCTTTGAATTTCTTTCCAGTTTTTCCTCCTGATTTTAAAATCCATGGTTGATCCTCCGGTTTATATTTCCTACTGGTAATACCATATTTCTTTCTTCTAGCTTCTTCTCTAGCATCACGTCCAAATTCAGATCCAGCACCAAACTTTGGCATTTCTTCTTCGATACCTTTGTACTCTTTCATATTGTTCTCCCGTTCCATTTTTACTTGGGACCATTTCGAAAAATCTACATTCAGTGTTGCATTGAATCTCATGACATTGTGCTTCTTCTTGCTATTTCTAAAAGAATCCATAAATGAAAACAAATATTTTATCATAATGATTTAAATGTAGAAACACAGGTATTAGGTATTAACAATACTAACTTTGGTACTCTAATACTAAATTCCTGCACGGATGGTGCAACTGAAGACTAAAAAGAAGCATAATAATACATATAATATCACTGTAAAAGTGAAATAATTCTTATTCTAAAATAATAATGTACGTTTTTCTTCCAAACAGTAACAATTACAGTAACATAATTTACTTTACTGTGTTGCAGCTATCTATTAAACTTACCTTTGAAACTGCATTTGAATTCATTATTGTAATTTAATAAAAACTTTATGATTTAACTGCATTTACGATTTAAATGAACGTATTTCTGATTTCTATAATTAACCCCAATATTAACTCCAATATTAATCCCAACAAAATCTACAAACATCTGCTCCCAAATAATAAAATAATTGCTGTGCTCCAAATTTACTGCCAATCAGTGTTGCCGACTCGTTGAGAACACTACAAAAAAGGAAGAATCAGCTGTTTCTCCAGGAAGAAAGATTAAGGAGACTCCCAGTTTTGTTCTGCGATTAATCTTCCTTCCTGATGAAGAATAATCCTGACGAAGATTAATCGCAGAAAAAAATCGCCTTTACGGGGTTAAGTTACATTTAACGTTCGTGACACTAACTGTTTTCCAGCTAGGACACAAAGACGTTACACTGTGTTCTACTGTGTAAAGTATTTGTTGGAATGCAGTTTAGTTTCATAGTGTAACACCGGAATGCATTGCAGTCTTCCATTCTATTCTCATAATTGACAATTTAGCGTATCAATAATAGAGTTGATTCTTATTTAGGTTTAAGTTATAATTTTTTCAGAATTGACGATTTTTAAGAATCTTATTGCAAAATGAGTATCGGCTACCAAATAACTTTTTGAAAAATTGATAACATTGACATATTTTATACGCTCGTACTTAGTTTCTTACTGTGTCGAACAATGTAACATTCCATCATAGCTGGAACACTTTGTGTAAGACACAATGTTACACTGAGTGCATTCAGAATGACAACCGTTCACTGAGCGCTCAGTGAGCTCTTTTATCTGATTAGTCTATATTTTAAGATCTAATGGAATATGCCAATCAGATAAATGCACCCACTGTGTCACCTGTGGTCGTTGTTGGAAAACATCCACTTCCTACGGCGCATTCATTATTCGCAAACGACAGGACTACCAAGTTCACAAGCGCCGCGAGTGTTAAGAATCGAAACTTAACTCGAACGAGTAAAATCGATCTCCACTTTTATTGGGTCATCTAAAAAGTATCCGCGGTTTTTTGTCACTAGATGGTATTGATGGTCAACACATCTATAATATTAGGCGCAGCACAAATTTTTGCATAATGCATAAGCGAATCAACTAATTAGAATCTTTCCTTTCCTCCAATTCCATAGAGAAAAAGAATTTCGATTGGTTGATTCCCTTAGAACCGGAATCAGACTACGCATTGAAGAATAAGATTGAAGATTGAAAAATAGAACAAAAGGAGTCAAAATTTCTTTGTCCTCATTGGTGAAATTTCAATCTTTAATTTTTAATCTCAATCTTAGGTAAAATTTCTTCAGGTAAAATTTATCAAAAGGTGGAATAACCGGCCCTAAGAAAGTTTTCTTTCCTGTGTTCCTTTAAAGAATGAAATGACTGTGATTGGCCAGTTTCTAAATACGGATTTATTAAATCTGATGGATGTTGGGTAAACGTAGTTATAAATCTAACCAATCACATTCAATCACTTGGTGAGTAGACTAGCAGTCACAGCCATTATGATTGGTTCATTATAGATCGGTAGTTAAAAATCAGTAATCAAGAGTCCGATCGATTTGCAGAGTTTGGTATCGATAGTCTGATATGAGTTTTATTTATATTTTTACGTGAACGGTGAGTCGCGATAAGTCATGTGGTGATTGATATTGAGATTTCTAGTATATATTTTACTAATAAAAACTAGACATAAAAGAAGTCAATGAGGCAATGATTGAAACAACGAGAGGGTGCTAATTCTCCAATTTTCTAATTTGCCGAGAAAGATTGCGAAAAAAAAAAAAATTAAAACGAAGGAGTGGAACTTTGCCAAATCCGTAGCCATCGATGACGACAGTACCGGCAATAATTTCGAAGCCACTGCCGGCTGAAGTACTGTGGGTATTTTGCTTCATCATCAGTGATAACTGAGCTGAAATGGTCGCTCACAGCTGGTAATACATTGCGCCCAGAGATTCAGCGAGGGAAAAATAATAATTAATAAGTAAACAGGGATCATCCGACTCTCAATAGGGCCGCTTACGACATTTGCTCCAGGTATGGCGCACCAACTGCTCTTCTCAGCCAGCAGGCTGGAGAGACTAGTCCTGCAATCCGCTCAGAAAGGTTATTTCGACACATTTCAGGTATCATAACCTATTCGCCGCTTCCGTGCACTTCCGTAACCCGTGTATTCGTCACATAATACCACATAACACGTCGCACCAGGACGACCGCTGACGACGTTAATAAATTTTCGTGCAAGAAATGACACGACGAGCGTTATCGTGACGTTAATAATAATCGCCCGCAGTTATTGCGCGAGCGTTATCTGCGTGTCGCGTACTTCAGACGTTCGATTGTACAACCTTCTGCAATCGATGCATTTGCTTATTCCGTCGCAGTTATGATTCGTTTTCTAAGTGTATGTCATATAACGTATTTTTTTTAAAAAGGATACTCTCGTGTACTTATCTTTTTCACTCATTTGTATTACAATCTATCAACTGTCGCAATGAAACACATGATTTACATCAGCTTTGTAATTATTACTTGCGATTTTATAGACGAAATTATGTAATTGAAATATCAAGAATAATGACATAATTCTTGTTATTTTATTTATAAGTCATTAGAATAATAAGCTAAAACATATTTTTTTAGCTGAGACGTCACTTATCACAACTTAAAAATAGTACGACACTATCTGCCATCGAGCAGGTACAGCAAAAGTGGAGATTATTTTGTAAAGAGCCACCGAAAGGATTTGAAAAATTTTTCAAACCAGGTTTATTTCTATATGACTTTCATTCATCTTTTAGTTTTACAGCAAATTGTATATAGGATTTCTAAAGCAATTTTATTACAGGTGAAGGTAAAAATGGTAAAAATGCTTCCAAAAAAGCAGAAGAAACAAGTAAAAAAGCTGAAACGACTAAAAAACCTCCTTCATCTTCTTCTACCACTACATCGTCGTCTGGTTCCAAAGAGCCTAGTTTCCAATGGATATCTAAGATCTTTGGAAACAGCTCTCAAGGAGGTAAATCGTTCGAAGGTGGTGATAAGGAAAAAACATTAATGATTTTGGTTGCACTTGGAGTAAGTGGTGTAATTGCATTACTGCTTACTCAGGACTTTAATCTGAAAGAGATTACATGGAGAGAATTTATATATAAGTAAGTAAATTTTATTACCAATAATTATGCAAGGGTGATTTAAATATTAACAGGACTCGTTATTTGTAAATACAAATCAATATTGATAGATATATTTACACTAACAGGTAGAAGTATCTGCCCTATATATATAAAATTAAAATAATTTATGCTTATAATTATGTAATTATATTTTTGTTTTTCAGTTATCTAAATAAAGGTCTTGTCGAAAAGTTAGAAGTAATAAATAAAAAATGGGTGCGTGTGAAGCTTTTACCTGGGTATACCGTCGATGGTTCTGTAAGTTCTTAATTGCAAGATTAGTGATAGAGTTTACTTACTTTTTAATTTCATATTGGTACTTTATTATCTTATTAATGTTTTTTATAGGATACACTATGGTTTAATATTGGAAGTACAGATACTTTTGAAAGAAATTTAGAAAATGCACAAATAGAATTAAACATGGGACCTGAGAATTATATTCCTGTGGTCTACAAAAATGAAGTAGAAAGTTCAAACCTTCTATCATATGTTCCACAGATTATTATGTGGGGTGAGTAATTAATTATTAATCTTATAAACTATTATAATTGTCAATCTATTGTGCGTGTTTTTTTTGTGGCTATCATTAAAATATATTTTAGGGTTCCTCATTTTCTTAATACGAAGATCAGCGGAAGTAATGTCAGGTAAAGGAGGTAAAAGGGGTGGACTTTTTGGTCAAGTAATGGAATCGACTGCGAAATTAATAAATTCGAAAGATATTGGGGTACGATTTAAGTGAGTAATACATACGTATAAGCACATATTTTTATATTTAATGCATGCAATTCTTGATTAGTAAATTGTATATTGCTCGACACTAGAGATGTAGCTGGATGTGAAGAAGCTAAAATCGAAATCATGGAATTTGTAAATTTCCTAAAGAATCCGCAACAATATATAGATCTTGGAGCTAAGATACCAAAGGGTGCTATGCTAACAGGTAACTAAAGTTTATGTGAAAATATATTGTATAAAATATATATTATTCATTAGATGTATATTTTTTGATTCAACTCTAACCAAACTCTAATATATCGATCGAATTTAAAGATGTTATACGTGCTGTACATACATGTCGTATTTTTTATAGGGCCGCCTGGTACTGGTAAAACTTTGTTAGCTAAAGCTACAGCTGGTGAAGCGAACGTACCCTTTATTACAGTATCAGGTTCGGAATTCTTGGAGATGTTTGTGGGTGTCGGTCCTTCCAGAGTTCGCGATATGTTTTCTATGGCACGAAAACATGCACCATGTATATTATTTATTGATGAAATCGATGCAGTTGGACGAAAAAGAGGAGGTCGGAATTTTGGCGGACATTCTGAGCAAGAAAATACATTGAATCAGCTCTTGGTAGAAATGGATGGTACATCGTAGTTTTGAACATGAAAAGATTGAAAATTATCAAATAATCTAACATTTTGATTAAATTTTCTTTAAGGATTTAACACGACGACCAATGTGGTTGTATTAGCGGCGACTAATAGGATAGACATTCTAGACAAAGCATTATTAAGACCTGGTAGATTTGATAGACAAATATTTGTTCCTGCTCCAGATATCAAAGGACGAGCATCTATTTTCAAAGTGCATTTAGCTCCTTTGAAAACGAAATTAGATAAAGATGAATTAGCACGAAAAATGGCATCTTTGACTCCTGGATTTACAGGTATATAATGAAAATTTTTGAAATATAATGGCAAATAAAATATTTTATATTCAATGAAAATTAGAAGAAATCTATCGTAATATTGCAACATTTTTAGGAGCAGATATTGCAAATGTTTGCAATGAAGCAGCTCTAATTGCGGCAAGAGACTTGAATGATAACATTCAACTTAAAAACTTCGAGCAAGCTATTGAGAGAGTAATTGCTGGCCTGGAAAAGAAGACTAAAGTGTTACAACCAGAGGAGAAGAAGACAGTTGCATACCATGAGGCTGGTCATGCGATAACCGGCTGGTTTTTAGAACATGCAGATCCACTTTTAAAAGTTACTATATCTTATTTATATTTCACAATAGACAGTACAATTTTTTGTACTACTTGTATTGATTCCCTTAGGTATCCATTATTCCACGTGGTAAAGGATTAGGATATGCTCAGTACTTGCCACGTGAGCTATATCTTTACACAAAGGAACAGTTATTCGATAGGATGTGCATGATGCTCGGTGGACGAGCATCGGAAGAAATCTTTTTCGGCCGCATTACTACAGGCGCTCAAGATGACTTACAGAAGGTATTATCACGATTATGTAAAACAATAAAACACAAATGACTATATAAAAACAATAAAACACATGGTGTAATTCCTGTATCTTTTGCTTGACAAACGATTTCAACACTGTGTCATTAGCACCTATACAATATTTTTACTTTTCTATATTTCGATATTTCTTTTCATTAAATTCCTTTCTGTAATTTTTAAGATTACAAAAGTTGCGTATGCACAAATTACGCAATACGGTATGAACGAGAAGATTGGAAATGTTAGTTTTGAAATGCCGAATACAGGAGAGTTGGTCTTTGATAAACCGTATTCGGAATATACTGCGCAACTTATTGATAACGAGGTTCGAGATTTGATTGAAAAGGCACATAAGCGGACGCTAGCTCTCTTGAACGAGCATAAAGAAGATGTAATCAAGGTAATTATGATTTTATCATTTAATACTAGAACTGCCGAAAAACGAGACACTTTCCTAGAACTGGCGAAAGGCGCCAGTTTCTTGCTTTTCTTTAATGAAACGTTATTTTTATACTATTTGCATTAATTAAGATTGTATTAATTTTAATATGCTATAATTGGATAATAAAATTTTATTGTACTTAATTTTATTGCATGCAATTCAATAATAGTTTCGCCATTCGCGCATAGTTTTATTTTTCACGCATATCACTCTTCTTCGTTGCTATGCAAGTAAATATTCGCTTTCGAAGCGAAAAAATTGTCGAAATTGTAAAAGATAAAAAAAATGTTTTCAATAAAGTTGTAAATAATTTCAGAAAAGAATACTTTATAATAACGGTAAATATTTTCTTGTTTAATACGCAATCTTTAATCATACACTCTCTCACACGCACACACACACGCACACGCGCACACACACACACACACACGCACACACACACACAATTACTATACAATATTTCTAAAAAAAACATTCAACTATTAGTGAAAAATTTTTTTCTATTTCTTATAATTTCGATGATATTCACTGCGAAAGGAATTGATTTTGGAAAACCAATTGATTTTGAAAAACCAATTTTTGTCGAAGGAGTGTTTTACTCCCTAAAAGTACGTATGAGCACGTATAAAAAAAATGTGTTCCTTATTTTGGTCTAGATGACATAGTATGAATTTTTCAAAATCAGAAAAACACTTCTGTTTGTTTTATTGCAAGTACCATATTAGTGGCTTCGACCATCAACTAAGGTAAAAATAGAAATAAAGTGTTTAAACATGAATAAAATTGATTAATTAATTTTTATAAATCAAACTTTTAAAATGATAAAAATTTCTTAAAAAAATCCTTTAATCAGTACAAAAATTTACATAGAAGTTAATAACAATTTTTTAACAGCAGAGCGAAAATGACATCATCGACGGTTCTAATGTTAAATAATTTTATCAAAATGAAGATTGAAATATAATTTCGCTTAATTTCAGGTCGCTGAACGATTGTTAAAACAGGAGATTTTAAGTAGGGATGACATGATCGAATTACTTGGACCTCGGCCTTTCCGTGAAAAATCCACTTATGAAGAATTTGTCGAAGGCACAGGTTCTTTTGAAGAGGATACTTCGTTACCGGAAGGTTTGAAGGAATGGAATGTGCAAAAGGGAGAATCTTCCGAGGACAGTAGTAAAAAGAACAAAGCATCAGAAGCGCAAACTTCTAAAGCGGCCTCCACCGACAAACAACCGCAGCAACGACTGTAATTGTAATATTTTAGTCTCACAAATGCTTTGTATTATAGTTTGAAATACATATATTATAATAAGTTTACGATTGTTCAACAGTATATTTTCAGCTGTATCAGCTGTTGTAATCACTGTACGCGTTAAAGTTGTCAGATTTAGCGTGTATCACTTGTAATGTTTTCATGTAATTAAATTTAAATTGTACTCTAATTTTTTTAATCTCGTCTCAAATCCGCTTTCACCTTCGTCGACTGAAAATAATTATATATGGAGTAATTGTACGAAATAATACTCGCGAAACTTAGAAACCTTAAGATTTTTCTTGTGTTTTTTTCAATAAACTGCTAATATTTCATTAATTTTTAGATGATTATTAAAGATATGTTTTTATTTGACATTATGTTATATAATCTTTTTTTCTCTCTCTTTGGAACTAAAAGGCGGGCAAGCAGATAAGATATTTGAAACAATGATATTTGCAAATTTAATATTTACCTTAATCTTTGGATTTGGATATTTATTGATTTTCACATTTCTCTGAAAAAAAGGATGGTATATTTTTTCAAAGGATAAATTCGGGAATTACAAAATGCGGGATGAAGTAAATGTTTTAACATGCATATTTAAGGTTTAATTTATTGATAAGAAACATGTCAGTAACACGATCGGCTTTTGCATTACATTACTGGGTACGAATTAATTTATGTGTGACGTGTGCTGTTTATTGCACACCGCTGTAAATATTATGTAAAATTGCTTTCGTCGACGTCGCAGCGACGGAGTGCCGGCTTGCACTACGAAAAATTTGTAAAGATATCCGTCGCTATTTTATTCGCGTGGTTCACACGTATGTTGGTCATGAACGTATTTGTTGTCGCCTTTCGTAAAACGCTTTATCCTCACCCTTACAATCCGAGTCATTTTCTCACGTTCTTCTGCATTCTTTCGCGAATCAGCATCTGATGTATGAAATACCGAATGTGTGACGAGTCAGTTTGAGAGTTTTAACAAAGTTCAATCGCCATTAATATGTGTGTGTATGTTGTATGTATATACATACATATATACATATAAATACATATACACTATATATATATATATATATATATATATATATAATATATATGTTGTTTGTGTGTGAGTATATACATGCACGTGTTTATATAACATAATATTCCAAACAACAAATGGAATTTCAAGGACGTCTAAAGTTCTTGAGAAAGATCAGAGCATCTTTTTAGACACGTTTGCTGTTTGGAATACATGTGACTTTCTTTCAGATATCGAATTCATGTCAGTATATGACGCTGAAATCGATCTTGCTCGTAATAGTACTGAATCTGCGAAGAAACTGCTCGGAGATGTTGAGTACAATGTCTTTCACACATCGAAGGATAATCGTTCTGTGTTATTCCTATTTATAGGTATCGGCGATGTATAGATGCAAGACACAACGTTATAAATGACTAACAAAGTTTGATTTGACATTAAAAAGTACGCGCGACGTGTACAATAGTTCTAGTTTGAAGTTTGGTGTTACATTGTTCCAAAATTGGCAAATTCATCTATATCACCTTTTATTCTTCATTGTGAGTGAATTCTTAGTGGTAGTCCGCCGAGTTTATACACGTGTTGTAGTCGGGTGTTCGAAAAAAATTTATATACATACCTCCCGAATTACAATATCAATTTTGATACTATAACAGAGTATTATCTCGCTGATTTTGCTTTCAATTGGATTTGTCTGCTTTCAATAACTATAGCAATTGCCATCAACAATATATTGACTGATTCTGATATTTATGCATTGAACGATGTCTATCGAAAACATAAAGATTCATGGAATGATCTGAAAAATTGATATTACTCTGGTGAAAAAAATTCTCATAATGAGATAACATTTTTAAGAGAGAGAGAACTCCTATTATATTTTCAATTTATGAAGATTTCTGAAAAAAACACCTTGAAATTTTTTCATATTTTATATGTGTTTTTAGCAAAAATTATTGAATGAAAAATCTTAAAAGTCTTAGAATATTTCAGAATTTAAATATGAAGAATTTTAAAAAAGATATAGATCTTCTTAGTATTTCTGAAACGTGTTTTAATTCATATTAAAAAATCTGAGAAATTTTCTAAAAAAAGTAAAATTATGCAGAATTTTTGAAATTTATACAAAAATTCTGAAAAATTATATGAAGAATTTATAGAAAAATTTTCATCAGAGTCAATATTTTATCACTACACTTTCTTTTACTCGAAAACAGTTCTTGCATTTTACACTAAGCCATTTGTAGCGTGTTTTATTGGAAGAATATTTCGTCTATGCATATTTACTTTAATGCTGCAATCGATTTCTTGCGATGTATTTGCAAACGTGTTACATTGTTCTTATTATTTCTTTTTTTTTTTAAATAAAAAAAAAGAGAGTGATAGCGACTGTCGAAGTAAGCGCTACTATATTTCCATCGAATCATACATCAACAGATCATTGCGTATACTTTTTAAAAATTCCATAAACTTGTTTCTCGTGAATTTGAAAGAAGCAAACTCATTTTTATTTATGATATCAATTTATATATTTCCGCAATAAATTTCTTGTATTTTATTCATTTAAAAGCTTAGAATAGACAGATTGAAGTAAACAACTTTTAATCGTTCCAACTCTGTGTGATAATATTGACACAAATAAAAGCCATTGTGCACGCGATGGCCAGTAATTGTTTTTTCTTTTAAATTTTTTAAGAAATGAAAAGTATACACATTAAAAAACATGTTTTTATGTTAAGACCGGTTCACTCAAGTCTTTATTAAAATTTTGTGTTTAATATTTAACATATCCGAGTGTTAATTTAATATAATGTGATTACGTTATCTGAATATTTTATACGATTAAATCGATATTCAACATTTCTTAATTTATCATAAATGTTAATTTTATTGAAAAAATATGTTTCAACTTTCTTACAAATTGTATCAATGTTATGTGTTTTATGTCAATTTTTTTACATATAACGTTTGTATTATTTTTTAACATATTCATACGCTTGTGTCAAACTAAAAAATTTGAGTGGATCGTTTGGGACACATGAAATATGTTAAATTGAACACAAACTTTCCAATTGTGCAGTATTTTTATATTCATTTTACTTTCTCATTCTTTAAGTGATGGTTCCTGTATGATACATATGACGTAATTAGAAATGTGTCGAGCAAATATCGTTAAGCGTTACAAGCTGCATTGCGATATGGATTATCATATTCGGATGTGAATCGGTGAATGTTTCTCCTCTGTTTTTTTCTTTTCCTCAAATATTTTTCTTTCGGCGTGCATGAATTTGGCACCTGTACAAGATGGCTCCTTCTGAATGACAAAGCATCACGTTGCGAAATTTAAAGGCGATATTTCTATTCTGTTTCTTCCAGTAAGATACGCATATTCGCAAACGAGTATAATTATCTCGAAATTCATCCTGTTAGAAAAAGTCGCGAACAATGTGCTCGAAGTCTCGTTTGTTTTTCGTTCATTTTTAATTGCTTACTGAATTGCTCGTTTTGTTCATCTCATGTTTGTACGAAAAAAAAAAAAAAAAAAAAATCTCGGATCTGGACTACTTATATCGCGGTTTTGTCCATTCATTTCCAACTACTCTTACCAATTCTCTCTTTTTTTTTTTTAATTTTTTTCCACTACATTTTTCCCCTAAATCTTTGATCCCAAGACAGTGTTAATCTGAAATGGCAATCTTTCCAGCATTTCTACAAAACTATACGATTTATCGAGTAAATATTTATAGATTTCGAAAGTATCATTAACTTAGCACTAATTCACTAATCAAGTATATCGTACAATCACTAAATTATTGCTTTGTCGTACCTTGTATCACACTAATCTAAACCCTATTATTTCCTCTTACGTGTTTTTTCTTTTTCTATCACTCTGTCTCTCTCTCTCTCTCTCTCTCTCATTTTTTTTTAAAAGTCAGGTTTAGCGGTGATCATGCCTGCTTCTTCGTGAAATTCGTGTACATAAGCACGCATTGATGCATACACAAAACATTTTCACGTATATCTTCTTAACGCATTAACATACCGCAACATTTTCACTTCTCCTTCTCTCTTTCTCTCTTTCCTTCCTATAATTAATATAATAAACCCGATAAATGTAATAATCGACGGAATCGACTTGAAATTCTCTCGTTTCATTACGACTGCATTACTTTTACAAACGCGAAACGAAAGAAAAGAAATCTTTCGGCACAAAACTATAATAGTTGACGTAAAAGAAATTTTATCAAATTTTACATCGCATGGAAATGTATCTTATCTTTCTGAAATACACAGCGTCGTATTAATTATAAGATGTGTTTAAACAATGGCGAAATGTCAATCATAGTTAAATCAGGAACGAATAAAAATTATCAGTTCTCGAATTTCAGTGTGATTCGATCGATTAGTACATGTACATATGTTTATGTATATATATATAATGGATGCGCCTTGTCTCTATAAGTATTATATTTATATTTACGTGTACAATGCTTGTCACATTTTCGTTGTTCTCTTTTTATCTTCGATATATTAACATTCAGTTGGTTGAGTGAGTTATTCTCTCTATCGCTTATATATTGACGATTCTTATCACCTCGAAAACGATATATACTACGACTGTTAAATTCACCGCGTGCGCGGCATAGAAATGGTTTAGCAACTTGGTCCTCTTTAATTGGGAGTCATTATATTAATGCGCGTTCACGTTCAGTTCCTTCCTTTATTCATATATTATTGTTGCTTGCTATTTTTCTATTGAGTGCTCCTTTCTTTTTTATTCGACTTAATCGCCCATTATGAAGAAGTTTCAAAGAACAAAGAGATATTAGATTAATACAATTGATTTTGCTTAATATTACTGGCAAGATTAAGAAAAAGGAATGAACGAATGTATTTCGCAATTAAGATACTTAATTTTTATCTGGGTAACATCTGTCGTAAAATTCGCGAAAGAAATTTGTTTTCAAGATAAATAGGTATTCAGTTTTATGAAGCTCTGCGCGATCTTTGGTTATATTAAAAAAAAAAACATACATTTATAGATGCAAAATTATATACACATAATATATATAATTAATATATTTAATTTAATTAATAATATATTTTATTTTAATTATATGTAGATAAAATAATAGTTTTTAATTTTGTGTAATATCATATTTCTAAATGACTCTTTGTCAATTAATTTGACAATTAATTTGTTACTCGAATAAAAATTAATTCATATTTCTAAACGACTCTTTGTCAATTAATTTGACAATTAATTTGTTACTCGAATAAAAATTAATTCAAATAATTAATAAAAATTGATTTATAGAAACGGTGCTATACTCTTTACAATGGAAATATATGCCAAGAATGCATCCGGTTGCAAAGTCATTTGTTTCATTCAGTTCCAAATCCGACATAGGCGAGTCGGACAAGGAACTTTTCCTAGATTGAGAAATGTATGAGGCATAATCGTCCTGGGGCCTGGCTTGAATCATTTGCATATTTAAAAACCATTAAAGCGGTGCTAAAGTCGTTTGTTTTACCGACTAAACGTAATAATTTTTGTACAATGACCTACTTGCTTCTTTCTTTAGATTTAAAAATTCCAAAATTAAAGTATACACATTAAATCGTGTTTGTAAGGTGGAGTGTATACTATAAAAATATGTGAAATTGAGATCATCTTTGCCATTTTTTTCTATGTTTAGAGCTATCAATATTGCGACAATATTTGCTCGATATAAAAGTTTTGCAACCTATACTTACGAAATTGTAGTCTGTAGTACTTCATGAACAAACAACATCGAGTTCTTAAAATTAGATTTAGACACTTGACGCTGCAAAATTACACGAGAATTTATGCGTATGTGTGTATATAATGATGTGTGACACAAATAAATCGTATGTATATAAGTTCTATTGAGTCGATAAAACAGACAACTTTAGAATCCCTTTAATGACTGCTCGCTTATTATTTCATGTTTATGAGTATCAGTTTTGCGACTTGTAATCTCACTCTTTTGATGATTCATCCCCGTTACAATAGAGTGTCTTCTTCTCGCCTTTACAGAATAATTCTCGTTGAGTATATCGCACCGATCAATGTGTCGAATTTATGGCAAGATTTCGCTAAAACTTTTTAGTCACTGTTACAGTGAAGAAAGAAAATCATCAGCGCTTAATTTCAAACGGAAATGAAATCGAATAATTTCGATATCATTCATTTGTTTATTTTAATCAATTAATTTTTACTAATTACTTTTATGGGAATAATGTAAAACGAGTAACAAATATTTATTTATCGACGTAAATAGATAGTAAGTGAAAATAATTTTAAAAATATACGAGGGTTTACTGCATAAAACGAGAAATTGCACATTCCGACAACGAAAGCAGAGCACATGCTATCACACTTTGTTGCATCGGCAAGTTTCAAGTTGAAAAACTATTTTATTATACGCAAAGTGCGCGAAATCGTACCACGAAGCATCGTTTCGCTTCTTGTCGCCCTTCTTGTTCGCAGTACTAAAACTACTGTAAACTGTTCATGTATCCCCTGACGGAACTCGCTTGGGATTCAACTAGGACAATCATGGACTATGTGAATATCCTCCTTCATTCCTCCTTTCCTATTATTGACTACCGTTACGAGTTACATTATTAGATTCGATTGACTGTCGAGTATTGTAATACAGTATAAGAGACAAATGTCTACAGTTAATCTGAAATATTATGAAAAACGTGGTCGAGTTGCAGAACTACGTGAGTTTCGTGATTTTTTTTCGTATAGATAGAGATGTACTTTCTTCTGCAAGACGACTTGTAAAGCATATTTCGTATAGTCGAGGCACGAAATATAAGAACAAAATATAAGTATTTTTTTTTTTTTAAACGAGTCCAGCAAAAATAGATTGTATTCGTTTACGAGATACTCATAATTTAACTTTTGTGAAATTATGTCATCTCAGATATATACTATAATTAGTACGATAAACGATAAACACGTATCGATGTATTCTGTTTTTAATATACTTACACATGTAACGTGTGTGTTAAAAACAAAAACAAAAATTGATTTACGTCTTTCAACCCGGTTACTTTATGCTTTCACATTCCGCGTCCTAATTTCGTTGCTGCTTGCAGTTATTATTTTATTGCATTGGCGACGTTGCATTTTATTCCGTGCTTCTCATATCTTATTTTTACATTTCAATGCATCTCGACGTTATTTGCCCGTCGCACATTCCCGAGAGGAAGAGAAAATGAGTCGTAAGTAGGAGACTTCCGGAAAAACGTCGATCTCCCCTCCCGTTCGTTTTATCACCTCGATTTTACGGTGGCGTTACGAAAAAACGATCGAGGAGTCTATATGCATTACTCCCCTTAGTGTGTTAATACGTTTGGAAAAAAAAACTAACTAAAAGCTCTCTTTCTCTCTAACGTTTAATCGGGCGTTTAATCTTGTTAATCATAAGTGTACGTCAAACCGCGTATTACGTCAATTAATTGAATACAATCAAACCGTTCCGTTATATCTTACACAGTCGTTCGTAAAATTTCTCGTATTAAAATATCTCTAAGTTATATTAAAAACGCTTTAGACGGTACAGGGGGAGAAAGTAAGGTAAAATATACGATGAGAAAGAATAAGCATCACTTCCTCTTCACTTATACATGCGACCGCCTTAGGCAACTAAGATAAAAAGGATGTAATTCAAGCGCAACTTGTTGACTAGATCGTAAGTACTTTTTCTTCTCCCCTTAATTCCACCCTCCTGTTCCATTTTTTTTTTTTTTTTAGTCATATTCTTTGGTACGATGTTGTGGATTGCACTGTTCTATAAAATACACTCGCGTGCGATCCACTTTTTTCATTCTTCTTGATTTGAATTCGAAGCTTTCACGCAAAAATATCTTCCAAGCAATAGTATTATTTTTTCTTCGATACATCCAATTTTAATATATTATATATACAAAAAACATTTTATTATATTTCTTTAAAAGATAAAGGACTTGTATCTTCTCATAGCCGATGTTATATGACTAGATATAACGAATCGATCTGAATTACGAAATAACTAAATTGAACAATAATTTACTGTTTAGATCGATTCGATTTCTTAAGATCTACACGCATAAATAATACATACATATAATACATATATAACGCAATAAAAAATTGATTTATAAAGCTTTGTTTGTAGGAACTTGGATAACAATGCAACGTGCAATAAGAAAAGAATTCATTAAGAAAATAATCTCGCAACTTTGTCACATTTTTAAATACTAAGAGAGAACTCAAGATAAAAGTAGTTAATAAATATCTTAGAAATGATAAAAAAAATCTCTAGGAACGTTTGTAAACACTTGCGCTACTTTTATCGGGTTAAAGGGATCGCGATACTTTTTGCCGATTCCGTTCTCGACGCGATTTTCCGCAGGTCGGGAAAGAAGCATTGATAAATTTGGATGAAACGTTGCAATTGACCGCGATCTTGTTCGCGCTTTTAACAACCGAGGAAATGATGTGTTCCATAATTCAGGGGAGCAGTACGTCCGACCCTTTTGCCACCGAATGGTCATTTCTGCATTCAACAGGTGGCCCAGTTTACGTGAAATGTTGATGAAAACTTTCCGCGAGCATCCGCGTGCGTTACGTTAAGAATTCTGACGAAAATCGCATAAGAACACATTTAAATGCGCAGGAGATCTTGCTCTGCGGTGCGGGAGTTACATTCGAAATATCCTTAAACTAAATGTAAAATATAAAGTGATAATTCAGCTACAGTCTACATGTATCACAAATTTCTAATTTCAGTTATGCTTCGAGTGATTGTTCCTCTGATAAATGAAATTAGTTCTGATAAGTGGAAATATTTTTTTTACAAACAGCGTCTCTTTCTCTCGGAAGAGGATAACGAGCGAATTTTTATCATCGAGCTAAGATAGATGAAAAAAGTGGTCTCTTATAAGCTGCGTAAGAGAAATATTGTATATATTGCACTACTTCGTCTACGATCGACTTTATCGCTGCTCATTCTGAAAGCATCTCAATTCGTCGTTTTTACGAATTCACGAAATAAGATGCATCTGCCGATGTTATCGTATTGATCTTCAGCAAGAAGACGCCCAAACATATTGAAATATTGATATCACTTTATGTCGAAGTTTCTTCACGGTAGACTTATCTAAAATGACTAGCAAATCAAAATACGGATCTTCTCATCGGTGTGGAAAAGAAATTTCTCTGTGTATTAAAAAGATCTCAATGGGAGATCGTACGAATATATTTTGAAACATATACTGTTTACGGCTCTTTGGAGAAATCAAGGATGGTGAGAATTTACTGAGAAATTGAAAAGTGTATTTCATGTAAAATTTCATCGAAAAACTTTATTATTTCCCTGGCAACAATTGAAAAACTAACGGCCAGTTTCATCAAATTTAACTTCAGTTTAATTCGATTTTTAAGTAAACCTTATAGTTTTGATGTTGAAGAAAAAACAAAGAATCGCTCAAATTAGCGTCTATAGTTGAAGCAAACTATATAACGTTGACAAAACTGTCCAATAGTGGTACGGTAAGAAAAATAATTAAAAGAAAGAATGCTAAGTACATCCTTAGATTATGTTTGGAGAGCTCGTTATCAGCATTATTGCGTCACTTTATTCTTGTTTTACGTCTAATGAATGGTAAAGATGAAATGACACAAAGCGTTAATAGCGCACTTCTCGAACACAATAATAGAATTTCCAATAAAATTTCAAATTCTATAAATATATACACCATGTGGATTTATTGTTGAATCGATAATGCAATATACAGCACAAATTAGAGTAACTGAGTATGACTGATGGCGATTATTTCTTTAAAAATTTTCTCGAAAAATAGTGTCAAATTCCAAATCTCCTTTCATTTTGCATTTACATAATTATTTTTACATGTAAAAAATTTGTAACGAAATTGATCTTTCTTCAAATTTTTCTGTACGTGAACTTTTAATATATCATCGAGTGTTTTTAATTTACCATCTTTTAAGGTACCACCTTTATTTAGCTTTTCAATTCTCGTTACTTGTCGGATATTCATCGGCAACGATATTCATCAGACATCCGCGTGACAATTCGCGAACTCTCCTCTTCTCTTAACGTCAAGGAGAGAAAAATCGGGGAAAAACGACCTTTAAGAATAGCCTGAATGTGTGCTCGGAACCAAAAGAAGCGGCACGATGAAATATTCAGAGAAACTTCTCTTCCCGCGAGAGAGGAAGAGACGAGCGTGAGAGATCTAGAGACGCCGATATGTCAATTACCTTCTCATCCTCGTTCCCGCGCAGTCGAGATTTTCACCCATCCGCCTATCCGCGACGTTTAAGCGGACGAGTAAATCGAATCACTTTGCGCTTACCGAGAGATACCGTTGAAATTGGATGTTACCGGTGATTCGATGTCTGATCGTCGTCTATGATGCACAAAAGAGCCGAGGCTCCTCTCGACAACGATAGTAAGTCATTAACTCATTTTGCAATTTCGAGCAAAATCTTATACGTGTTCTTTCTTCTCACACACATTAAAGATTATTATCTTTTGAATTTTAACGATTTGCGGATTATTTTCGAAATATCAGTGATTCTAAAAGCCTCTTAGTTGAAATAATTTAATTTTCATAATTACTTTTTTTTAATTCAAATCCGCTGTATTAGATTCATCACTTTGAATTTTTAAATTGTAAGGCCAGAATCGAACTCAGCGGTCCCAAAAACCTTTTCAAAACAAAAGGAAATTTTTGCAATGAATAACATCATTGACTTTAACGTTTACCGTACCCGAATACACGATATTGCAAAAACTCCCTAATGTCTCCTGTAAATTATTTCGTTAAGGGTAAGTTACGTTGTGTCCACGGAATATCCGAAAATTGACGTTAAACCCGACTTTGAAGTTTGCAAGCACGATTTTTTTTTTTTTAGCTTTACAGGCATCGCAGCGGAGACAAAGGAAACGTGAGGACTTGCTCGCTGCCGCAATCGAGCGCAACGATAAACCCGACCGACTTGAATTCGTGTAAAATAATCGAAACTAATCGCATCCGCATGGCGATGAGAGGCCAGCAGCGGCTTCCCGTGCGTTCGTTTGTCTTCCATCCTTTTTTTTCCCCTCTTGGTCCATGACAAAAAGTACTGTCTACCCAGCAAACTATTTTTGTTTTTTTTTTTTGTATTTTCTACCAGTCTACGTGATGATGCCACTGCAATCTTCCGTTTACGTCGACTGTGCACGACCGGCTGCAAATTGCGGATTGATCGGTTAGCACGACGCGCTTTATTCGGGCGCGTTGTTAGGTCTAAATGTGAGAATAGCCATGATCGATCGTGGGTGATATGTCAGCAGGTTTGAACACCCTCGCGCTATTGTACAATATCAGACCGTGTCGCAGATTGTGTGATAAAGCGAAGCGATCATGTCCGATGTAAGTGAAAACGATAAATAGAAATCGTTCTTCGTCAATATTCGAAAAGAAAGGGGAACTCGAATCGCAGATCGTACCTACTTGATCATTGCCGTTAATCGCGGCGCCACTATACATCGGCATCCTGGTCCTGGCTACTTATGGCGGCGTGTCGGGATCGTCGCTCTCGCGCTGGCACGCCGACTCCAGGTGTTTGTTCAAGTACGACTTAAGGGCAAACGACTTGTGGCACTTGGAGCATTCGTAATTCTTATCCGCCGAGTGCGTCTGCATGTGCGCCCTTAGATTCGAGCGATCGGCGAACGCCTTGCCGCAGTGAGCGCATCCGTACGGTTTCTCGCCAGTATGGCTGCGCAAGTGACCCTGCAGTAGCCAAGGTCGCGAGAACATCTTGCCGCAGACGCCGCAACTATGCGTCAGCTTATGCGTGAGCACGTGCATCGCCAGAGCGGGCATGCTGACGTACGCCTTGCCACAATGGATGCACTTTTTGGCCGAATGAGAGTCGATGCTGCGATGCGTCTGCTTGTGCCGGGACAGATTCGACGAGGTCGCATACTGTTTGCCTGGAAAGGAAAGGAAAATGCGCGAATTAACGGAGGATCGAGGCTAGTGACTCGTGTAATATCGCAAAAGCGTTTATCATCGAGATGATATATCTATCAATTCAAATTTTTAATAAATTTATTAATCTATAAATTTATTGAGATAAGGTGTAATATTAGAGTTAAGTGAATTAACGCTACTTACCGCATTCACAACACACGTAACGACCGGTTTTCGAGGTCTCGGGAGCTTCGATCGGTTCGGCGTCCTGACTCTTCTGTGCGGCGGATGCTTTCTTATGCTTCGATCTGCCGTCCGAAACAAGCAACGTGTCATATGTGTAAGTCGCTGGTTTTATCTCATTGGGCTCCGTATTAGTCTGCACCTCCTTGTCCTTCTGCGTCGGTTGTGAGTTTGGATTACTATTCTCAATGTCGCTGCTGCATTCGGAGGTTGGCGGCGTTAATGGCGGCGTCGTTTCAATCTGTTGCTGCTGTAGCAATGACTGTTGCTGCTGTTCCTGCTGCTGTTCCTGTTGCTTTTGTTGTGCTGCTGCTGGCTGCGCCGCCTGCTGCTGCGGCTGTTGCGGCAGCTGAAGCTGCGGCTGTTGAGCGATAATTGGTGTGCACGGTATGGTGGATGTACTATATGTCAGCAGGATCTCTTGTACTGGTGCCAAAGGTATGAAAACACTGCCCGAGGGTGGCACGATGGCGGACTCATAAATGATACCGGTAGTTGTGGGCTGTGACTGTTGCTGATGATGGCTGTAGATGTTTGAGCTGGTCAGCTCGATCGTGTTCACCTGATAGATTGGTTGCTCAGCCGATTGGTAGACCGTCATCTCTTGGACGTCGCTCGCCGGCGCCTCGATCACGCTTTGAGGACCGATCGCCACACTCGGTGGTGGCAAGGGAGGTAGAGATCGGGAGAGTTCTAGAAGATCGTGCGCCGCCTCCGTTTCCGCCGCGGAGCGATCTTTAAACATGGATGACACTTGACCGGACATGGACATGTCACAGGATGTGATAACCGATTGTATCCTATCGTGTGTTCTCGAATGCTCCGGAGTATCTTGTAGATGATAGGACGTTGACGTGCTGGACGGCGGAGATGGTTTTTCGGTGGATGGTGAATGGTGTAGCGTCGCGATAGACGTCGTAGTCTCGTCGCGTCTCTCGGGAGTCGTTCGCACGCTCGACGGAGGTAAAGACGTCACCGTCGTCGTTGTAGTTTCCTTGACGGTTGAGACGATTGTTTCTGTTGGTGATAGAGTCGTTAGAGACGCCGTTGTCGTGCACGCGATCACGACGGTTTCCATTCGCATCGTCATCGAGTGGTCCATCGCGGGATTCATCATGATGACGGATGATGGTACCGCTGTTGCGACAGTTGTGTCTGCATTGCTCGGTTGTTCCTTCGAGGGGTCTGCATCAGCCATGGCGGAAATCATAGCGGCCGTTGTGTCTTTTGAATGCGTGTTGGAACATTCTAAGATTATAAATATTAAGCTTTATTCGTGTACAACTAATAAATCGAATCAGATCGCGCCTCATGACAGAATGGAAAAAAATGTATATATAAATTGTATATTTAAATTTGCTACATATAATTCAGATTATTGCAAAATATCTTTACTGCCTTATATGTTACAAAAGCAACGTATAAACTTATTTCTTTGCTTACATTTAATATTTTTTTATCGAAATTTAATGGCGTCGTATAGGTTTTTAAATAGCATACCAAAAAATAGTGTTCGTTTCTCGTTTCCGGCGTGATAGCAAAAAGTATCGAACTGATGATGGTAAGAAAAAAGTGTAGCGATAAATGAATGATAGGAGGGTGGGAGAAAGACGTGGATTGCACAGTACGGATTGCGAAGATAGGAATAGTGGGATTATGACGGCAAATATGTTAGGAACGAGGTCAAAAGGGAGGGAAGTAAAGAATCAAGAAGGTTTCCTGGGTTAAGCGAATATAAAATTTCACGATAACTCGGTTGTAAATATGCACGTTTCGTTTAAAAACGACCGATTTCTCTTACGTCACTAGACGGATTTACTTTAATATTTCTACATTGTTGTTTTTATATGTTTCGTGAGCAGAATGAATTTTTGTTTGAACTGTGATCACGAAGAGAGTTTTGCTGTTCGCGAAAAGATCGACAGGTATGAATATTATGCGAATGTAAATGTCCTGCTTTTCGTACTGTGTTATTTGCATTTGTATAGTATAAAAAAGTTATATCAACTTCAAAGATATATGTAAAATTTTTATTGCAAGTTGCACAACTGCGAAAATACGTTTTTATTACGTTCATATATGAGATATTTATTAAGATATAAATTATTAAAAATTTTATACAGCGTTTACATTTTGTATATTATATATAAAATAGAAAATTATTAAATTAAGTCTTTGCACGTTTGTCATTTTTCTTTCTACAAATAATTAAAAACAAATAGAAATAAAGAAAAGAGAAAATAATATTTTTTAAATAGTATATTAATGTGTAAGGACTCATTAATATTAAAAAATCAAATGATATTAAAAAATTAAAAGAAAAATGAACAAATAAAAGTGCAGTTAATGAGACGTCAAATTAAGTCCATTAAAAATACATAAAATTTCAAATGGGAAACAATGGGACAATAAAATATATAATATTGCAGAATACGACATTGTCGTTGAAAATGATTCGAAAAATGAGCCAAAATGTTTGAAATTTTGTGTATTTTTAAGTACAATTAGACTTAATTTTGTGTTTCACTAATTGACTCTCATTTGCCCATTTTCCTTCTGATTATTATTGAATTTTTAATTATATAATTATTAACTTCATAATTATGCATTCCAAAAATTGATTTGAGAATATTCAATTTGGATATCTTATTCCAAAAATATATTCATATATTATTTTTAATAATACCAAAGACAACTATTTTGATTAATTTTAATAATTACTATATCATCAAATAAATGTCCAATAAATTGTGATAAAGAACTTGTTATTTTTTAGACGCAAAATGATTTCGGTCAATTATTATAAACGTTCATTGCGCGAACGTTTGAAACTCTCGCTTCTTCGTGCTGACGAAATACTATAAACGTGCATCGTCATTACGATAATTCCGAATGCCACTGCACCGCCTTTGTAACTGCATTTACTATCTCGACAAGTTTCGCATACCGTTTTCGCCGTTCACACGAGAAGCGGATACGTCGTACAAGTAGCAACGCCACGGAGAATTCCGACAATTAAGGTCGTTTTGTTGCGACCAGGTAACGTATTATTGGGAATTACGCGGTGCGCAGCAGCGTGTGCTATTATCATTTGATAATTTGATATAAACGCGTATCGGACTTGCGCCGAAGTGAATATCGCTAAAGTGACGCTAAAGCGCTGACGCAATTACGAAAGAATAAAAAAAGTAGCTATTACGTTTTAATAACTTGAAAAGATATCACATATTTTGTTGTCTATTTTATATACGATTTTATATAGCTTGTATATACATATACGTATTATATTTCCTTATATTGTTTATCATAATGTAATATTGAGCTCATTTTGATTGTATCAATTGTAAGTTTAACCCTCGATGTCATTCTAAGGGTGACATATCCTGGTTATTTTGCTGTAACTTTTTTATTTATAACAATTCATTTGCTTGTTGCTCGATTCTACTCCTTAATATCTGGCGTTTCGATAAAATAAAAAAAAAAATTTATTACGATACGTTCGTTCTTCACAATATCTAGTGTGGTGTAAGTACGTAAAAACGATGTAGAGACACCGAAGGGGGAAAGTTACTTTGGCGCTGCGTGTGTGTGTGTGTGTGTGTGTGTGGATAGATCGACCACCCGATTAACTTGTAAGAGTAATGATTATAACGATCACAGATTTCCGGTAAAATATGCAAAGTTGGCATACCTTGTGCAACAGGGGGTGCAATGCACTTCTGTACGGGCGAGATGGGTATGGTGGTTGGCGATGGCGTGCTCCTTCCGCGGCCCCAGCTCTCGAATCCTCTGGCAACGCTGGTTATGTACTTGTTGCACAAGGCCTTCTTTACCATATAGCACCGCGGCATCTTGGCTGATCGTTGCTCTCTTCCCACCAGGATTAATATCGAAATATCGCTCTAAGATCACCAAACAACCGTGTTAGGGTAAACAACCCTCTTGAGCCTTCCTCGATCCTTCGGTGTGACGGCGTACTTTATTGCGAGTGCGTACCCGCGGCACGATCAAGAAGTACCGCGTATATTGATCGCCTGTATCGCACAATCTCCTTTGCAAAAATCGCGGCAAACGATACACTACGATATATATATATATATATATATATCGTTCGATATACCATTAACCGTTCTGCCGCTCGTTCCCGTTTTCACGAAAATGTCAAGTTTATCTTTCTTAATTCATTAACGCGGAGATTTTACCAGGCACGATCTCTCAATCGAAGCTTCAGCTGTTCATCCCACTCTTTACACTTTCTCTAAGATATCCTGAGACACGACATGGTCGTTTCGTATCGATCTAATCAACGGCAGACTGTCCCAATTAAAGTTCCTTCTATTCAAAATTCCTTTCAGTAGCAAAGATGAGCGAAAACGATTCTCTTCTTAGGAAAGATGAAACGCTCAGCTCGAGATGGCTATCTTGGCGATATCGCTTGATTTAATTCTAGACGTCGTTGCACGATTATTCAATAGGACTCTGCGTATAAATGTATATATATATATATATTTTTTTTTTGTATAACTATATACAGGGATGAGAGTGAGCGCGTACGATCGTGGTGTCTATATGCGCGTGTATACATTCATATTAAAATATCTCTTAAGTGAAGCGAGGAGCTGCGGGAGGAGCTCTCGATCGTGGCGATCGAGTCCGAGCGGGAGAATAATACGCGGTATCAGTTCTTTGATGATTCCAAAGCGCGATCAGAGGGCGGTGATTAAGTGCGAGATTATGGGAGGGTGGCGGAAAGCGTGTGCGGCTTGCCTTTGCTTTGTTCCTCGAGATTACCTTGTTTGTAGTATTGCTTTCGTTGTATATTCACGGGTGGAAGATTTACATGCTTTACGGCGTCGGTCTCATGCCCGCCTAGTATCTCGTCGTTTCGCAAAACGCACGCATACGTCTACGTGCGCGTTTTACCCATCTAGCTAAACTCTCTTCCCTCCTCTTCTCTCTTCCGTTCTCTCCCTTTTTCTCTTCCTCCGCTTCACCGCCGTAGGTTCGTTATCCTGCACTGCCTCCGGCAATACATGCGTCGCCGGGAATGCGCGAATCCACGTCGGGGCTTCCGTCGCTCTGGTTCCGCGAGATTCACTCGCGAACTCTTCATTCGCCCGGCTGTTCCAGATGGTATCTCGTCACGCCGATTCCCGATGACGTCGTTGCCCCGGGACGTCCCGATAATAATATCCTCATCGCAACACAATCTGGAACTCTGTCTTCTCTGCAAATTGACTGTGAACAATGTACGCGAGTTTTCTTCAGGATGAGGGAAAATCTCGTTTGATTATCGAAATCGAGAGATGTGATTGTCCGCTACTTTATTGGCAACCGCTCCGTTCGTTTTCGTCAAATGCGAATGCTACCCGACGAAGCTCGAACCGACGCTCTGATGTTTACAACTTTGTAAACAACTTTGTGAGCTTTGATACGAATAGTTGAATTTCTATAAGGAGTTGGTCCTCTGAATTAGCCAGCGCGCGTCATTAAAGTTTCCTTCAGATTGTAGGAAAGTACGGATTGTACTCTCTGAAGATGAGAGTGGAGCTTTCTGGTCTTCTTCAATGTTCTCTTATTAATTCATAAAGAGCGGAAGTCTCGTAAGATGAATCGAAATTTGTTCACAATCTAATATATATCCCGATCAAACGTAGTACACTGTATTAAGCTCGTTCAAAATTATATATTTGGGCGGTAGAAATTCTTATCGCAATGCAATCTGGGAATATATAGTATCAATCGTCTTTACGACATTTCCTCTTTCCTTTCTCGCTTGAAACCCAATTTCGAATTCTTCGTGTCGGAACGTTCTCTCTTCGGAGCTTCGGAGTTTCGGAGTTTCTCACTCTGACCGTATTTCCATCCTCACCTTCTTCGTCCGCGTTTCTGGGAGTAGTCGGAGCTCGATCGTTGGAGCGCGGCGTTCCAAGTTCCAATATGCGATTGTTGGATTCTTCGTAACTGGCACTAGTTCCTTTTTCGAAAACAACCTCTCCTTCGACTCCGGAGATGGGCGGGTGTGCCTTCGCAGGGACGAGCAACAAGTTGGACAACAGGTCCGCGATGTTGTGTATCCGTGTGCGCCGGTGTGTGCGAGCGCTACCGCCGCCGCCTTACGTGTGTGGTCGATAGCTCCCTCTAGTCCTCTCCGCGACCCCGGAAATCCCGCGCGCACCCCCTTGCAACCCTCGTTCTCGCGCTCCCGCTACCTATACACGGTACAGTGTACACACAGTCGCAGTCGAAAGCGAGTTGGCTGACGAGCGCGCCCGAAGCTACGGTACTTCCCCCTGGTTTCACTGCGGACACCGCTTGCGTCACCGATGATTCTCTCCTTTTCGACGTTTCCTTGGATCGAAAGCCTTGTCCAGGATCCCTTGTCCCGACAGGCACCGACGTAACGTGTCTATGATAGTTCGTTCGGCGGATACGCGGACTACCGGTAGTCTCGCACAGCGGACGGATATACACGAGGCGTAACCACGACAACGAGCACCTCGATGGTCACGACGACAATGACAACGACGACGACGACGACGACGACGACGACGATGACGACGACGACGACGACGACGACGGCGGCGGCGGCGGCGGCGGCGGCGGCGGTGGTGGTGACGTGGAACAGAAACGATGAGAACGAAGGCGACAACGACGACGACGACGACGACGACGACGAAGATGAGGACAACGGTGAAAACGACGACGAAGATGACGATAATGAGGACGACGACGGTATCCCCGGGCACCCGGCGACGGCGGACGCGAGTACCGACGAGCTCCGCGAAGATCGAAGACGAAGATGTACCACCTGTAGGCGCAGAAGCAACAATTGTCCGCCGTGTATCGCGGTGGAGGGTAGCCCGACTACATGGCTCGTACCGGGTGTGGCTGGGGTGCAACTGCCAATGCAGCGTCGCCGACGAGTGTCGCCCCGCGTCCCGGGCGCCTGCGTCCTCGCCGCCGCGCTTGTGTGCAGCTTTCTCTCCCTCTCCCTCTCCCTCCCCAACTGCGTAACTCGCGTTTCCAACCCCCTTCTCGTCGCTTCTCTTCGTCGGCTGCGGCGCGTTCTCCCGCTCCTCTCGTTCTCGCTCCCCCTGTTCTTACGCGCCACCCTCTCCTCTTCCTTAATCGAGGGGATGGCGAAGGTTGCCAAGGGGGAAGGCCGGCAGAGGGATGACGGCCGAGGGGGTGGAGGATCGGCGGGGAAACCCCTTCCGACGCCGATCTGGCTCTCGCCATCGATTTTGTACGAGTTCGGGGCCAGACCAACACCTGTTACCGCGGTGGGTGGCTAAAGAGGAAGGGTGGAAGAGCGAGTGACGAAGTGAGATGGAGAGAAGGGACAAGAGGGGTAGTACGGGCAAAACCAACCCTCCCGCGGCTAAAAGAGGAAAAGAAAGAGGCCGCTAGATACTGACGAGGAAACGCCGACGCCAATCGATACCGTCGACCTCGGCATCCTGCCGCGTTCGTCGGCGGGGTTCGCGATAGCGCGCGCCATCCCCTTCCACCATCGTTGCATCTCGCTCCCGTGACGTTCCTCCCCGTCCACGTCTCTCTTTTCACCCTCGCACTATTCTGCGCTTCGAGTTCTGTCTCTGCCTTCGTTTGTCGGTGTCTCCTCTCTGTCTCCGGTTAGCTTGGCCGGTTCGCGTTTTCTTTTATTTCATTCTGCCTCGCGTGTCTTTTATTGGATTTATTTATTGCGTATGGCTGTATCCATTCTCTTTCCATGAGACTCCTGGAATTAACGCTACAAGTTGGCTCGAGATGTGTAGCTCCGATGGAATTAATTCGGATTATTTTCTCAGATGTTGTTGTCTGCGGTACACCGTTCTAACTTTCTCGAGGTAGCTAGGAACAATATCGAGTCGTAACATAAACGAAATTAACTATGCGTACGTTTCTACGAGAGATATTAATTGTACGTTTTCTCGCTGGCTGTGGCCTTATTAATTGTAATTCTTTTACTTACATTACAGTAAATACCTACCGATTATTTATTACGAGTAAAATGGTAATAAAATATTATAAATCTACAAGTGTGTTGCGGAAGATAATTCTTTTTCCGCAACGTCCTGTTGCCCTGTATAATTTTAATAATAAACTTTTTCTTTCTCATATTTTTCATTAAATTTGGTTGCTTTTTTCAATCTTGATTCTTAATTTTTTTATCGTTTTTACATGCACATTCGTGCCATTGCGATGATGTAAATAGATTCGCGACGTGTTCTCTGCAAAATTTACGGGGACTTTACTAATCATCTCGGAATGCAAGATCGTGCGAGAGATTATGATAGTGCCGTAGTAATTAATGGGTTCAGATATATGATCCTTGACAAGTTCTATCTTAATCTATGATCTTCGTTCCATCTTACGTAAACTTTAAGAAACATATATAGAGCGATAATAACCAGACGGTCACTTAGAATGAAGCCATACGGTAAATTTCTCGCGTCATTAACCCAATTGGAAAATTCATCATCATAATGAGAAGAGCTATCTCACCGATTTCTAAAATTGTATCGTTCGCTTTTTTATCGAACAAATTTGTAAATAAAAAAATTAGCATATTTGAATAACGTTCGAAGAGTATCCAAATATATCCTAATATAAATGAATTATTGTAAGATTAATCTGTGCGAGCCACTTTCGATTCAAGTTATTTCAATGAGTTGTTATTTATTATACAGTATGCATCTATCTTTTTCTTATATTGTCTGGTTATCGATTATATATGTATTCTCAACCAAAAGTTACGTCAAACGCATACGAGCATAATCCTGTAGCTACAGCTTACATGGATAGGTGCCAACAACGCTATATATTCGTTCAAGGGTGGTTATGGTGGTACACTCCATATATACCCCCTCCGATTCATGCTAGTTTGCGGAGTATCTGATGGCGTCGTCAAGATATAACTAACATTTGTCGTAATGACCGTTTGGTCAACGAGTGCCACTCTACAGCCTCGGTGAACAGTGGAGGCAAAAAGAGAGAGACAGAAAGAGGAGGAGGGAAGGAGAGAGAAAATAAAAGAGAGAGAGAGAGAACAGCCGACTGAACAGCCGCACCGGTTATCCACCCCCGTCGCCATCATATAACGACACGTCGCGAGTCAGAGGTTGCCGAGCAACGGGTGATGGTCGGCGAAGCGATGTGCTCGAGTCGAATGGAGAACGAGCGAAACGAATAATAACGAAACGGCCAGCCAGTCCCGAGTCCAGCCGCACGTCCGTCCGTCTCGGATGAGGCACCGCACAATTGAAAATTATTGGAAACGGTTCTTCTCCGAAAATTCGCCGACTCTTTAAAATTTTCGTAAGTTTCCAATAAAAACAAGCACAATTAATAATTTACGATATATTTTTTTTCAATTATAAAATATGAGTAAGACGAAATTGCGTCGAGTTTATAATTGTAGGATGTGTAATAGTTTTATATTTATTATTAACATCGGATGCGCACGGAGAGACGCTATTATTGTTATTTGTCATTCTATTTTCATCGTTTATTCGATGTAAAACAAGGAATAGAATGACATAAACAGCGCTAATAACGTCTCTCTTTCCAGTATAACTTTACAATTTATGTACGTAATATACGTAAATATAAACAATGAATGAAACCAAAAATTTATAAGTTATCTTTAAATTCACAACAAACATTAAATTCATGTTCAAATTATCTAAAATTACTTCTTAATCAATTACATGAGATCTATTATTTATCTTTTATTTTATCGAGCTTACAGCCGCTTTGTGATGTTCTTCTAGATGAAGATGTTGAGTTTTCCTGTGACAAATATTTAGAGTACGCGAGTACGCGAAAGATCATTATGATCTTTGTGTATTAAAGGTATTTGCGGCATCTAGTGTAGATATCATACATCCGAATTTCGCTCGAGTGGTCGCCATTTTGTTAAGGGTAGTTCCATTAAGCAAGGGGCAATTTCGGACCGTCGTTCCATATAGTGAAATGACGCGTACATAAATATATATTACGTCGTCTCGCATGCGCGCGAGTTGGTTCGTGCTGAATGTTTCGCATCTGTGTGAGTGTTATCTCTGGAAACACCGAGAGGCGCAAAGGGTAAAAGTCGAACACGTCATAGCATGTGGGTGGTATGGATTTCATCCCCGCGAAGAGACCATGTTGCTTTTCTTTCCAAGATCCCTCTCTTTCGATCACTTAATTTATATCCATTGAAATAAAACGAAAAGAAAAAATAACGGTGCTTTATTAATGATGCAGAATTTATTATTCACTTAATGATAGATTTTATTTTGAAAGTTTTAGAAATCTTAGATTAAAAATACTCTTCCCAGTAGTAACGATCTATTTCGTCTGCGTAACGTATTATAATTATTAACTTGGTCCGTTACTTTGATGTATCTAAATGAGTTTTAATTGAACTGAATGTACCAATCTAAAAAAAAAATTATTATATCCGATATTATTAAATTATGTAATTGTATATTCAACGCAGACTCTTCTACTTTCTAACGATCTAAACTAGTAACATGTATGAATATATAACTGTTATAGGAGTAACGATTAACGAATGAATAATAGATGACGTTAATAACACATAACATCCATTCGTGGAACTTACAATTCCATTCCTTTTCCGTATTCTCGTTCCTTTTGTACTCATCGCTTTTTCTCCAAAGAGGCGCTGTCCTAAGTAGCGCCATATCATGGAGATGATTTACTCTGGAACTGTAAATTACGTTAGATAATGGGCTCGCTGTGAAACTTGAGACTTTAAAGTTGAGCCGTAAAATTTAAAACTTCGTTTAAAACACGATAATACGGGTACAATGACTACGACCGGAAGATCAGGAACCGGCTGCCTCAAATTAATCTTTTACTTTAATGCATCTTCATATATTCGAAAAAGATCTTATTCTAACGTAAATGAATAGAAAGAAAAAGAAAATTGTCTTGTGCGCTTTTTTTTTATTTAAAATCTGGAAAAAAAATGGAACACTTGTTTTATGCAAGTTGATGTGTCTCATAATTAATAACCTTATTATAAATATAAAATGTTATGAAAAAAAATAAAAAAATTATTCGTGTCATTTCAGACTGTGTGATAAAGAAATTTTATAAGAAGAAAAATTCAGGTTTTTAAAACTTTAAAGTAATCTGAGCTTAAAGTGAAATTCTTCAGAATGAAAATTCACAATGTAATTATTCGCGTAGCCGCCATTTACGCTAAATGAGAAAAGATATCGAAGTATCCTTCCGCCCTATAAAATTCGGCCACGATTACGTAGCTTGTTCGCGAATTACAACGGCAAGCCGTTAGAGACATTATGGCGAATTAATGGCATTAAGAATTAAATTCGCTCAGAGTTAATAATTCTGCTGTTCCTAAAATATTCGTTAAAGTGCCGCGGAAGCAAAATTTAGCGTTTCATGGCGGGAAATTGCTCGGAAGAAAACGATAAGAAAATGTATAAAGAAATACATTCTTCGACAAATTAGCGGAAATGAACTAAATTGAACTTGTTTGGAAGTCGTATATACAAAATCAATATTCGCAAATCCATGCAAGACAAACGAGTCTTTAAAAGTCCTTGATGTCTACGTCAGCTATTTTAAATTACGACACTTGGAAATACACGCGAACGATTTTCCAATTTACATCCACATATGAGTGCTCCTACATCTATATTCTCCAATATTCTCCTATTTCCTGCATCCTCGAGTATGCATGAGCCGTACTTCGAGTGAGGCATAAACAACAAATTTTGGGTAGCAATAAATTCAAGTATATACACATATATGTGTATGTGTGTATATATATATATGTATACATATTGTATATAATCCAAATGGAAATTGGAAGACCTCTAGTACGAACAAAAAAGCTCATAGTTTAAATAAGATCTTTAGACATGTATACATTGAAATATTATATTATAGAATTTGTTTAAAATGAATCTTATATACTGTACAGATTGCTTATATGTGTATCTCCCAATCAATATCCCGCACTTAAAAAATGTGATTTGCACCACTTGCGACATAGACAATTTGTATCTTAAAAAAAAATGAAAAAAAAAATAGTCGCAATAATATAAAACTCCCACATGTATATATCTCCATGCCATAAACTCCAGCATTTTGCATGTTTCCCTACTTGTTCTTCTAAATCCATCCGATCGCTTATCTCTCTGCCATGACATTTTCCTCCGTTACCGCTATATCTCACGGTCCGGCCCTCTTCTCCTTACGCATAAATTTATATCATCCGACACAAAGACCTGACCTCCTTCGACGGTACAAAGTGCGCGGGGACTCGCATTATCGTCGGAGCTCGAGGACAGGGGGATGATTCACCCTAGAACTGCGGAAGGGTGCTTGAAAGAGGGAAGAATCGAAGCGGCGTTGCCAGAAATGCAAAATTCGTACGTATAAAAACTCCTCAGCTCTAAATTTCAACGGATCAAGAATTAAAAATCTTGATTATGAAAAATCTCTTTCGTTTCTTTTTTTTTCGTAATTATAAGATCGCAATTACGATATTATTTTCCAAATTAAATCAAATGTAATACAGAAATAAAAGTATAATCCAAAAGTTACATCATTTTGTATACACACGTTTTACTTTTTAGCATTAGTATTTTAACATTCTTAGTTTTGAAATATTTAATTTTTGTAACTTGTGTAATATTTTTTTTACTCATACATTTTTATTACTAACGTCTTAATAAAGTAATTGTTAAATATAAATAAACGTATTATTAACTGAGAATTTAATTTGTGCACGATTATAAATATGTATTTTTATCAGTATAATAATTAATACGTGTAGCATTCACAGAACAGATCAAAAGAATAGCGTTTCAGGTAAAACCACATTAAGTCGATTTTATTACGAGCGTGATCTGTGTCATTCTCAGTCGTACAAATTAGAACGTACGTACGTACGTACTAGGTTGACTTTAAAAACATCACTGTGAAACACACGCACGTAACACACGAGGCCAAATCTCAATCCCTGTTCTCGTTCGTTGTAGGTTCATAAATTGTAAATCCATCGAGTATACATCGCGATAAAGTGCTGCAGATACGTCAGCGTCCCATACTTGTATTGTTTTAGAACCCCTATAACAGTTGGCATGCGCTTTCGCGAAAGGGTGGGTCACATATATAGGATGACGATGAGACACAAACATATCGCGACAGAAACGCTCTTTCGACCCTACCATTAAGACTCCTCAACACGTCCAACACGACGTGAATTATCTCATTAGAACTGTCGGAGACAATAGTGCGAATAATTCTTGCGTGTATTGAATTCTCGAACGAATTTTTCTCAACAAGAATCTGCAGATAGAATAGATGGCCAAAGTGCTAAAATCAGTTTGTAGTAACAATAAGATCTTTATATTTGATTTTAATATTTCTATTTTTTAAGTTAATATGTTCAACAAAGCTTCATGACATGCTTCATGTTTCGTGATGATTAACAACGCTGCATCTTTGTCACTTTTGCGAGTGACTTAAGCATTATGGACATGAGCTAATTATACTTCTGTCATTCTTGCTGAGAAGGACTCCAAAGAGAGTCGAAACTTTCAAAATAAAGAAGATATCAATCCAATATCTGATTATTGATTGTTCACTAAATAATTGTATCGTTATCGTTGCTGACTCTCATTAGCCTATTATCTTTCTGTATTGTTTAAAATTTGAGAGTCCTAATATAATTATTGTTAACAATAAGATATTTATATAGTGTGTGTACGACTATATATTTAATTAAAAATTTATTACATCAATATTAATAGTAACTCCATGTATTTATTCTTTATGAATTATGTATTTTTCCTTCTAGTATTTTTTTTTCCATTATTCTTTGAAGAAAAAAAATTTTTACTATAGCTCATAAAAGTCTCGCGTATCCTGAATTCCCCTTCTTGTCATCCTTGATTTTCACGATGCGAGGAGAAGCCCATTAATGCAAGCCGATCGATAATTCCAGACATTATCGCGGTATCGACCCCTAGCAATGGACGTTACTTACTGCTCGAGGATACAAATGTATACTCGTATGCTTCGAAAAGCGTTTCCCTAGCAGGAGTAACAACAAGTTAATACTTCAAACGGCCGCACTTTTCACAATGCGAAAGGACCCCGCGTTCCACTTTTATAGATAAGTAGATTACGAGATGACGCAATGCAGTGGCAAACTCAGTAAGATAAATAATGCATAATGAAGCAAAAAGGAAAAACGAAAGATTTGTTCTCTCAAGATTTTGCAGAAGGGAGACGTCATATTTAATGTAATACTCGCGAGAGGAAATATTGTCCTTCGAAAGCTTCGCTTCCAAGCATTTTCATTCGTTTGTTACTCAAGAAACTATTGCCATCGCTCGACGTTTTGTTCTTTTCAGAAAAAAATTAATTTGTTGGCAAATTAATATTTGATTTAATTTCATTGCATCGAATTATTTTTCCGATAAACGCAATCAGCATTGTTTCAATAAACTCGTTGATGAAAAAGTTAATTGCACACATTACAAGCATATTAAAATCATAGGTACATATCATATGCTTATAAAAATTCAATGTAAAAATTAACAGGCTTTTTTTTTATCATGCTCCCCATATAAAGGATATTAAAATTACAATATTTGAATATAATCTTTGCAACCACAAGTAACAGATTTCTCAATAAGTTTGTCATCGCAAGAAACATTTAAGACGCTTAAGTATCCTTCATTGCTACTTCTTGCCACCGTGCTCTTATTTACTTGAAAATGCACCGCGAAATTGCCAAAGGTGTACCCGAGTTTTCGGCTGTTTATTGTTCTTTGTCCATCGAGCGAAGAACGGCATGTCTATACGAAAAGCGGAAAAGCACAGAATGGAGTCAATCACCGAACTATGCATGCCGCATAAAGCATCGGTCTTTTTTATCCTTGTCTCGATACATCGGGACGTCAAAGTGTTCCGCGATTGAAATCACGCGAACCGTGCAGGGTAGTCCGTACGTACAGCATGTATAGAACGACGAGCACGACGATCGATCTTATGCATAGTTATACGAAATTTGGTTCACCCAGCAGCCGAAACCTTGAACGTCAGACTACCCTTAAATGTCGAGGGCAGACCTGTGTGGATATTTAAATTAAATAATCGAAAGTCGATTATTTAATTTCATACATTTTCTCGACGTTTTATTATTATTTCCGAAAATTTTCAAGACTGGATTTTATCTCCCTCTAGTTGGAGAGGACATTATCTTGATTGGTTCGTGCGATTTGTTTACTTTTCCTTTTCAAAATTTCGTCAATTTTCTATCTACAAAAGGTGCTGTCATGTATAAAAATAAGACTGTGCAACAGTGCGAAAGTTTGTGGAGCATTCTCTGAGATAAAATACGCCGGACGCAAGTTGCGAGCCAAAACTCGAGGTCCTCTATTCTTGCAGACTGGTGCAGCATGGTGCGCAACTAAACACTGCAAAGCCAGTGAAATCCAGACAACGAAATCAACTACCTGTGGATGCGAGTTAAACGACAGCAACGTGACAACAATCGGGTTTGAAAACATGGATTTCAATTCATTTCTGATTCGATTTTGCGTAGAATTGTGTTTTGTTTCGGTACATCGAAGGGATTCGAGGAAATGTATGTAACATTAACAATTACACAACTAAGAAAACAAATATCTTATTTGTTTTAATTATAAAATACAACGTAATGATTATTAATATTTCAGTGTGAATTTACATATCCAATTCTAAACTGAAATTGAAATAGAAATGTAACAAATTAAATAGACAAGCAATTAATGAGCGTCTTAAAATACTAGAAAGAATTTATTGTCCAAAAAATAGGAATTACCTCTTTTACATTAGAATCAATATATATTTATATTATATCATTTTTTTAATACTTTATCAAATTCAGAAATAGTTGAGAGATTTCGTAACTACAGTATAATATTGCATCACCCGACGATATGAGATTGATTTAAAACGGATAAGTAATCGCGAAGGGTCAGAATGAAAATTAATGGCGTACACAAGACGACGATATGAAATTTCGATACATAATACATAAGCCCCTTATTATACGTCTATTCAATAACCCCGAAAGGGGTAAGCGTAATTGGAAAAGGGCGCGTTGCTATTCAACCGCTCCTCACGACGCCGACGCCGACGCCGACGCCGACGCCGACGCCGACGGCGACGATGAAGAACGAAAACGCTCGTCCTAGCACACATACAGAAATTTCCGCCGATGAACATCGGCACCAGCCTGAAATCAAAATATTTGCATAGCCCCGATTGAGGCATACACAGACCGGGAGCACCGATGGAAAGCAAAATATCAAAGTTTATATCTCGTTACCGGAGGATCTCTTTATAACATCCGGAACGTGATTCGAGGCTTCCACATTGACAACCTTTCAAGTATATATATATATATATCTTAAAAGAGATTATATATGAGAGACAAGAGCGAATGGCGTATCGTCGGCGCGATTCGTATCGCTTACGTTGTGAGTGGGCTGATTTCATTCCCGAGGTTGCACAATCTCACCCCGATTCGTGTACCCCCGTGGAGTCGAGTGGCCAAATCAGAATCTAAATCAGAACCTCGTAAATTATTCGTCGCACGCATACGTCTTGCTCGACGTTAACTTACCAGTGGGCATGTTGGAGAGAGAGAGAGAGAGAGAGAGAGAGAGAGAGAGAGAGAGAGAGGGGGGGGGGAGGAAGAGAGAGATGCCGTGAGAGGGGAGTTTCGCTTCGTTTGTAAATGTTGTATCTACAGAGCATTGATGGCGTCTGTTTGGATCAAGCCAGCGCGGGCGTGCAAGTTTTTCATTCGTGTTTGTTCGTACACAATAACTTGGTCTGGGTTTCTCGAGATCGGCATAGTACGTCAATGTTCCGCTATCCAGTGCATGTTTCTGCCGTTCCTTTGACCCGCGAATAACACACAGGAGAAGTGCAGGCGATCATCATTAATGCGCTTCACTGTAGCATGGAGAAGGGTTTAGGGTAAATATCCTACCCTACGTGACTGAGCTCGCTCGCGTTCGTGGAAATAATTCAAGCACCTCGACGTGGCCCCGATACTTTACGATAAGCTGGACTAATTAATAACGATTTCGCGTAATCGGTGTCGCAAGGTGAAAAGCGAGGCTACGTAAACGCTAAAGGCTTATCTGCTCTCTGTAGGCGTATCGTTTGGTAATAGATTATCATTGATGGCTTCCCCGTTTGAAGCTCGTCGCAAAGCAAAATTTTAACAGAAAATTACGCAATAACGAGAGAGAGAGAGAGAGAGAGAGAGAGAGAGAGAGAGAGAGAGAGAAATGCTATCGCGCTGATATTATGCAAAAGATAATCACACGATAATTCCATAAAATGGAAATAATTCTTTATCATAAAAGAGAGGTTTAAATTATAGCGCTAAATTTTCTGTTATATATTCAAGATGAAAACCGACGGGTTTTCGTAGGCTACATCACATCTAAGTGTTAAGCCTAAATGTAAGTAATTTTAACATAAAATAAATTTGAAAGCAAAAGTATGTGGAAACGTAATCTTGTTTCGCAAATTAATTTATAATTTTTATAGGTTGGACAAACATCTTTCCGATATTCTTTAACTTCTTTCAATAGTTATAATAAAAAAATAATTGAGACCGTATCTGTATATGTATTACAGTAGTAACATTTATATAGTAATTAAAAAAAAACTGATTTGCCACTTCGGTTTCAGTCAACTGTAATTTAATTAAAAAGTATAATTGCATATTCTCCTAATCCAGATCTTTTCAACGGTGAATTTGAGGCAGGAAAACAGGATCAAAATAGTCGAAAGGCTTCACCATGTGAAGCACGAACGAGAATTCTAGGTCATCCTATGTAACATCCTTCTATTTCTCCACGAGAAAGTTCCAATTAGCAAATATTATTCGCGAGAGAAATTCCCAATTCTCTTTATCGAGTTCAAATATCGAGGCTCCCTTGTGTTTAACCGTGTCGATAAAGCAGGGTTGAGAAGTGGGGGATGCACAGAAACTAATTTCCACAGAGGGGGATGGTAGGGAAGGAGAATGGATCGTGGTAGGAATCGTATATGGCAGGAGCTGTATTTTTATCCTCCAGAAAATAAGAACGTATCCCTCATCTCATTTATCTCTATTCTCTTGCCTAAAACTAGCTTCCTTCTCATCATCATCCTCCGAATCTCCTTCGGAGGAATGGCTGATCTGAATTTAGCGTTACATTTGTACAGTCAGTTTATTATAGACATTACCGTTGCATAAAAATCTAGAGGGTGAAACCTTTTACGAGGCTGAAAACATTCTCCGCCCTATCGTATGGTTTTTTTTTTTTTTTTTTTTTCTTTGGGGCGGAATCGCATTTCACAACGCGTGTAATACGAGCATTACGCGGCATATTGAAGTTTCTGCCCCTTTCCCGAATCGTTTGCGCAGCCATGGACCCACCCGCGCGAGCTCGAGTATCGAAATTCCAGCCGCGCGCCCCACCCCGAAAAAGGAATTCCCTTGTCACGGCGCCGGGCATCCGCGGAGCGTGCATCGGGCGTAGAAATTCAGGAGGGTCGAAAGACGTCTATCTCGTCTCTCCTCCGTTGGCGTGGGTCAGTAGACGAGATATTCCGACGACGAGAAGGGAAACGGGAGCGGGAAAAGGGACGGGGAGAAGGGGTAGAAAGGCCAGTGGGATATTCGATAGCGAGGGCATGGATCGCGCGCGCGGCGTGGCTTGTCTTGTGCGGAGTGCCGAGTGACGCGGCTGGTGCCACCCTAACGTGGCACGTGGGGTGCTACCAGGTGTTGCCTAGACATCGGGTCGATGCTGAACGCAGGCGCATGTGCGATTCTCCTTCCCCTCTCAACCCCTTTCGTCTCTCCTCTCCTCTCCTCTCCTCTCCTCTCCTCTTCCTCTCGTGCTCCGCGTGCTCTGCCGCTCTATCGCCCTATCGCTTTCCTCCCTACATTCGTGCCGCCGCCACCCTCGTTTTTGCACGAGGGGAGATACATCCCTGTACAGTATCACCCCGACGTACGCCACCCTTGCACTACCACCACCCTCATCGTCACTGTACTACGTACTACTACCACCGTTGTCGGCGACAACAAGTAGACGACGTATATCGCCTTGGTATCGCTACTATGCAGCCAATCTTCCGTAGGAATTACCATCTACCCTTCTCCCCTCTCCTGCCCCCTCCCTCTTTCTCTCTCTCTCTCTCTCTCTCTCTCTCTCTCTCTCTCTCTCAAGAGAGAAAGAAAAAGAGAGAAGAAAAGAGTTTACACGCTCATCGTAACGCCAGGAACGAGACTCAGAAACGTGGAACCCTGACCAGCTGTTCTCCCCTCCGATTTTTGCAGGAATCCCGGGACATGCGTTTATGAATGTGTGCGTCTATGCGTATGTATGTTACGCTGGATGTGGTATGGTGCGATAAACAGCAGCAGAGTTTGCGAGGAAAAGATTTACAGATAGCTTAGTGCTCACGTTGTGTAGCGTAAGAGGTCGATGACCGGATGGAGAGCCTTTGCCGGAAATCTCATCCCGACTAAACCATCCCTGAAAAGTTCGTCGCGCGCGCCGCGGTAATCGCGTTTCTATTTATTCAGACATACTCTTATTCGCAATTATATATTATTGTAAATTGCAGAGGGTTGTAAATAGAGAAGTAATAAAAATTGTAGAGATTATTATCGATTCCTTCTGAGCAACAAACTTGTAATTTAGTGAATTTGTTAAAATAATTATTAAAAAATATTGAATAATTGCTAAGTAAAATGTAAAACCGTGTAGAATTGAATGCATAAAATAAAATGCATCATTTTTTTTTTACTTAACATTGTTACTTAACATTGTTATTTTAGGAACTGTGACGAATATATATCGAACGTATAAGAATAACTTCAACTTTCCACTCTTATTCTAAATAAATGCAAGCGTAGTGAAGACTACAACGTATTGTAACTGCGGCTTCCTATTTTACATTTTTCCAATCTCCTTTTTAAATCAGGCCGGGCGACCCAGTCTACATAGCGAGCTCCAAATACGTAGTGTAACATAAATTCAACTTTACGCAAAGTATGGTGCCGCGTGTGTACGTACTAAGAATACGAAATCACCGTTTATGTAGACAAAGCAAAATATTGCGGTTCCGATATATATAGTTACGCTGCAATTGCATACATCACCATTTTTCTTTTTTTTTCATTTAAATATATCTTCATTTTTAATAAATTTAAATTTCTACCTGAAATATTTCTATACAAATCTTATTTCCCGCACATTTATTTTATAATAAAAATTTTTGTCAATCTAAAGTTTTTGCTTGATTTTGAATTTTTTTCATAAGAACATCAAATGAGATTGTTTCGTAACCTTTTAAACATCATTTATCTTTATAATTTAAATCTCAAATGAAAATTTTATTAGCGAAAGAAAGAAAGAAAATATAAATCATCTAAAAATTTAAGAATAGTATAGTATTATATACATTTAGAAAACGAACCTAATTAATAAAAAGTAAATCAATGCTCAATAAAATAAATTAAAATAATCTGTTAAAGGGCTCAGAGCACAAGCAGGATGTACTTCGCTATTGTTATAAATAAACAAAACATGACACAAGCCTAATCCTTATTAAAAATTTTTCGATCTTTTATAATAATTTGAAAATTATAGATACATTTTCTGCTTAATTCAAGAAATTGATGTAAATTTTCCTTCTGTGAAAAATATTTCTAAGCGTTTATGAGAATGCGTCGATTAACAACTGCGATACTGTGCAAAGAATTCGTGTCCTACGCCACTGATAACAGTAACACACACTCATTCCCGTGCCACGCGTTCGTATCATATACGCACAACCACAAAGAGCAACCTGCAGGAATCGAGGACCGACATCAGCACTCTCGAGGGGTAGCTGTGCAACCCCTCATACGAGACCAGCAGCAGCAGCAGCAGCAGCAGCAGCAACATCGGCGGCAGCGGCGGCGGCAGCAGCGCCATCCTTTGAATCCGTCGAATAGGGGAGGCCGCAACGGTGGGATGCCGGGGGTGTTGCTGACTAGTCGAGCCTGCAGTGAGTGACGAGGACAACCCCTGTGAGCGTGACAGAGGTGGTGGGTGCCGCGGAGAAGGGATAAAAGGCCGAGGGGATGGTAACGCGGAGCGGCAGCGCCACCGACTAAACAGTCGCACCCCGTCGTCGCCGTCGTATTCGAGGCCATCCCCTGTCACTGGCGAGAGCCGCGACAGGGAGCGACCGGAAGAGTAACGGACAGACGGACGGACGGACGGGCGGACGGACAGACAGACGGACGATCCTCAGTCAGTCAGTCAGTCAGTCAGTCAGTCAGTCAGTCAGTCGGTCCACTCGGCAAGTCTCGGGGCGCAAGAGGAGAACCACCCCCTCCCGGATACACACACGCATATACACAGTCACACGAATATACACATATACACGCGTGCATACATTACATAGGTATAATATTTACTCATTATACGAGCGCAAATCACGTCAAGTCTCGGTCTCCAGTAAGTAAGGGTCTCCTCGACCACCCACTCGAGCGGACGCAGAAAACTAAACGCGAAGGACTCGCAAGGATCGTAAGCCGCGCTGGCAAGCTGGCATGGTGGCGGTGGTGCATCCGTTTAAGGAGCCGCCCTCGCCGCGCCGATGACGAGGCTGCAAGTGCCACACCAGCGTGTACCACGTAGGACGAAGGCGAAGCCGGCCAGCGAGCGGCCACCCAACCGAGACGGTCTCCTCATCCACCGGTTCGACGGGCCACAGTCACAGACGGCCGGGCCGGGTGACGGACGGGCGCGACGTAGGCGTCGACGTCGCGTAGACGACGACGACGACGACGACGACGACGACGACGTCGACGACGACGTCGTCCGCGGAGCAGTAGGTAAAGTAGCCGACGGTGACAGACGCGTCGTCGTAATCGCGGCTGTCGAGCGTGACGACGTCGGTGGTGCGGTTGCTGGTGCTGCGGTTGTTGGTGTTGAGCGTGTCGGTGTTGGTGTACCGCGTGGGTGTCCCGTTCCGAGGTCGAGGCCGCCGTTTCTGCTGACCGGACCACACGGACTACGACGGCCATCACCATCGCCAGCTCCTGGTGTCGGCGGCCTTGAAACAACGGATCCGTGTTATCATAATTATGCCACGCTGTCTCATGGCGAAGAAGTGGAAGTGGAATCAGTGGCAGGCACGCGTGGACGATCAGCAGAACGAGCAGAAGGACGCGACGCCACTCGGAGCCGCCCTGCAGGAACAACAACAGGCGCAACATCACGCTCTACATCATACCGCGGATGCGATGGAGAAACGGCCGCACGGCAGGCATGAACCTGAGGACGAGGAAATCGACGTGGTCGGAGACGTCGATAATCATCAGGTCGATCATCAGCAGACCTGCTGGGGACCGCACAGTCCCACGGCGGGGGCTACGGCCCCCAGTCCACCACCCCTCAACGCTTCCGGCGCTCTTTACTATCACGGTAAGTGGGACTCGTGAAAGCTTTCTTCCTTCCCACTTTATACTGCGGCAATGCGGTGACTCGCTCGCTTTTACATGACATATCGCTTGCGGGAATATAAGTTAGACGCGCCACGCCCAAAACCAAGGGGTTTTCTTTTCAAGAATATTCGTAAGAGATCTGCGAGGGAAGGGGATTCGAGGATCGTCTTTTTTTTGTTCTCCACTCATTTTTTTCGAGAAGGCCGCTGCTTCGAGATGACACAATAGAATCCAATCATACGTCGAGCATGCAGGCTGACACACCCGTCTATTACGAGTCCGCGTGCGCTATAGTCAGATTGCGGTAGCTGTTTAAATGCGCCATAATTAAGATAGCACGATGGTCCGTCGGAAATGCGGAAAGATAGCCCGTTGAAGGTCATCAAATCGTGCGCGATTGCGCGAGCGTTTTCGCGACCTGTGGGAAACCGCCCGCAAAGTCGGCCATGTGTCTGCATACAATACATGCGTACATGGCGACACACCCGTTTGTAGATCGTTGATCGCGTCGACGAGCATTCAGCAGCATCCTTAACATTGAATCACGGACTCAATATATGTATTATTAGACCAGCTATTTCGCGTATTGCATTTATTGAGTTCTCAATCAGATGGGGTGGGAACTGATTGCGTTGACGTCGGTGGTTGTTGTGTAACCGACCATATCCAGAACGGTCGAATTGCTTTTGTGACGTAGATGCCGATGAGAATACGCCTATGATATCCAGATTATGGTCAAGAGGACTACTTTTCGGAAAGCTTATTTTGTATTTATACTTTACGCAGTAACACTGCGTGAATTTTATATAGGTATATATACGTAAATTACGTAATCGTACTAAATGTGTGAAAGATTGTTCCTAACTATCATTAATTTTTTTCGTATTACATAATTTCAAATCATTCAATAACTGCAAGATTAAAAAAAATATAAAAATCTTGAGAAAGACATAAATACTCCTAAATGTTTTATTAAATTTTTTATTTTATTAAATGTTTCGTTTAATTAAATTTCATTTAATTTTAAATAATTGCAAAACTTAAAAAACTTAAGAAAGATATTTCTTTTCGCTAAATGTTTTATTTCATTAAATTTTTCATTTAATAAGATAAAAAATTTCATAGAAATTTAGGAAATGTCTTTCAAATTTTTTAAATATATTTTTTTAATTTTAAATAATCTAAAAGTATGTAATACAAAAAAAATTAGTATTTAAAAACCATCTTTCGCACATTTATAATAGTACGGATCACGTAATTATGTAGAATTTTTTATGTTTTTTCGTATTAAATCATTTTAATATACAATATTATCATATACACGTAAAAAATACTTCGAAGAAACTTTACTATCAAATTTAAAAAAAAAAGGTAGCAAAATTTTTTTCCTATCATTTAGGATTTATTATTAAGATATTATTTAATAACATAAATATCATAAAATATTATAATAAATTATTGTGAATTTATATTCGTATTATAAATTCATATGTGTGCTACCTGCATGAATTTATTTTATAAAAATAGGGCATAAAAAATTTTGCGTCATTCAGTCAATCGCTGATGCTTTAAAGCTAACGCCTATAAGTATTCTTGAAAGCCAAGACTACAGAGTAACGACCTCTTTTTTTATCTCATTTATGCAGCTTATAGACAGTGCAGTGCGCACGTGCTCGTACAATGGCGCAAATGACGCTGTTATGTAACAAGTGTTCTCTGCGTGTCGCTATGTGTGCCACGATGTGTGACTATGATTGAATTTTGTCAATCAATTTCCTCAACGTTGAATTTAAGATTATGCAAGACTTATTACAATGTTCGCTATAGGAGATGTATTCAAGTTTGATTTTTTTCAATGAATCCTAAAAGTAATTGTTTTTAATTATAAATAATTAATAGAAATTTTCAAATCTGAACAATATTTTATAACAACTTTTGTTTCGTAGATACAATAAAGAATTTTGTGTTCGCTGTTGTACAAACTTCATTATAATTGTTAATGCTTAAAAGATATATTTATATGCCTGCATATATTTACAAATATTAAATAAAAGAGTGATAAGGAAAATAAAAAATTTATCTATTGTCGCAGAAATTAAATTTCTAACAGGATGATAAAATACTCACGTAAGAAAAGCGTAAGGACTCACGACTATTAACAGGTTTCATCGTCCTTGACTTTCATTGTGCGATTAATGACTTGTTTTTACTTATTGGATAATATAATATGTTATATAATACGATTTTGTCATATTTTTTATTATTTCTGTGAAGTAAAGCCGAGGATAATGATATTTTTTACAACAAAGAATATCTTAGAGAAAAATTATATTATTAATCTTTTTGTAATTTTTTTCGTGAATTTATAATTTAATTAAAAAGTCTAAACAGTTCGTTAAAGTTATATCCATAAACTCAAAATTTATTACTAAGATTCTGTTGTAGATATTTGTTATTTTTAAAATTTGTGTATCACAAATGAGTTCATTTATCACAAATATATGGAAAACGCTATATTCGATCTTCGTGTTTAATAATACTTTTTGAGAATTTATACAATTTTTAATTCAAGCAAACTGTGCGCCGATTATTTGTCCAATTTGAAATACCTAAACCTAAACTGAAATTGGAGTAGTATAATATTATAAATTAAATTGAGCAATGTAATATTATTGATGCTAATAAACATCTTTAAAACACTGAATAATTTCAGAGTTTTTTACTCATTTGTGTAATATTTCATCGATCGATTTTTATTTATTGTTCACATACTTGTGTTTTATATTTATTAAACATAATACAATAAATATTCTAATATTTTAGTTATTACATTATAATATATTAAACATCTATGATGAATATCTCAGTAGAATAGAAAAGAAATTTTTTTATTATTTACTTGAAGCGTGTGAATTTTTGTCAAAAGCTTCAATTTTTTATTTATATTAAATTCCTTTAATGTAATTCATCATATAAATATCATTAGATGCTTATTTTCTCTCTAGATGCGAGAATAAACAATATCACAAATAATTCAATTATACAGAAGTCTTATATTAATTTGTTTAATTATGTAGATAGTTTAATAGATCAAGTATAATTATTTATACTTGCTGTTTGTTTTGCGCATACAGGATCGATAAAGATCAGAGGCGATAAACCGACAGGAATGTGCGGAATGTTCATTCAAGGTATATAAATATGCTTTATGGGCTATATCTGTGATCTGTGATAGATAACGTAGATATAGAATATCCATTTAGAAGTCATAGATAATCCATGCCACTTTATACATCGCTCTCTCTCTCTCTCTCTTTCTCTCTACATAATTTCATTGTTATATAATTTTTAAATGTAAGATGTTAAATTAGATAGAGTCACAATTTACATCTCAATATCGATATAAATGTAATGTAATCAAATACTTTGAGTAAAAGGCTATACTCTTCGATTTATTAAAAGCACATCTTTTTCATTTTTATTCCAAGGATGATACCACCGTGAAAATAGTAAAGTTCGAAAATAGTGAATCCGTAAATGATAGTTTTTCGAAAAAAATGTTGATTAATCGAAGACTTAAACAAGTATACTATAGTCAATAATATCTTAATCAAGTATGTTATACCTACGCCAATAAATAAATATAATAATAATGACCTCTAAGAACAGAACTTATAGATTAAATTCTTTTCTTTTCTTTTTTTTCTATGTCTCTTACAAAGATTTTCTTTTTTAAATCCACTTATACATCTGCAAATAAACAAATGCGATCGATAATTGTCAAAATAACAAAACATGTAAATTACAGTAATAACAAACTGTAAGAACCTATTAATTTTTAATAACACTATCGCGTTTTATCATCTATCAATCTTTGGCTTGAGGAAAGAAAAAGAAAATCGGATCGAAAGGAAAAGCTCGGCGTTAATGTTAAACGCAACGGAGATTTTTATCGGTCTTTAAAAGGGCCTAGAATCAACGGACTTGTGGGAGCGCGTACGGAACGTTCATTCGCCGTTATTGATTCCCCCGCCGTCTCTATACAACCCTCCTGCACACCCCGTTCACCCTTCTCTCCTTCTCTGCCCATCGCACAACTGCGCTCCTTCTGTCGTTGATGAAATGCACTTGCAGACACGGCCGTTCTCCTTTACCTCTATGTTGACTTCCCTTTATTTCAGCCAATAATAGGTACGCGCCAACTGATCGATCGCGCGTGCAGCACACTTTTCTGATTTATCGCAAGTGCCGCCTTCTCCTAAGACCCTCGCGAGGGTCCGTCGAAGGGAAAAATAGCACATTGCTGAAACAATTCGGCAGAGGCGCACGTGATCTTATTCCTTGTCGAAAATTAAAGCAGTTTTCTCTTTAAAAAATGTCAAAATATGAGGTTCATCAGACACAACTGATGGAGAAAGAAAATATTTGGACAAATTATGCTTGAAATGATGCAATAATTTTATTTTTCAGTTCATTCTTCATAAATTTTAAATAAGAAGTTGGAAGAGGAAAAGAAGGAACGTATAGTCGTTAATTATTCAATCTTTTTTAAAAAAATGGAAAAAAAATATCACAAATTTTCATTAAAGAATATTTTTCGTTAAAGCATATCTCAATAAGAGACCATTTTAGCTTTCAACGAGACAAAACATTGTTTCGTTCGTTAAATATGCTTATTATCAATTTCTATAATAATAAAGCAATGGTTATATGCTAGCCTAAAAATAATAAATTTAATTTAATTAATCATTGTTAAAAAAGCAGTAAATATCCTAAAAATAAATTTTGTCGGGAGAAAGCTGTTGCACGAATTCTTCGTAATTAAATTTCCTATTTAATAAAAATTAATTGTTAGCTGTTACTGTCAATTTCAACTTTAAAATATACTATATAATAAACTTTTTGTATTTTATAACGTAAATATATATTTCTTTTTACCTGTAATGTACGGTATTTATGCATAATATTTTTCTGCATAATTATTTAAGCTCAAAGAAAAATTGAATTTCTTTTCTGTAACAATGATCAATTTAACTGAGATTGTTGAGACATTTATATTGAAGATACATATAGAAACGGTCATTAGTTGTTCCCTGCGTAATGGTGTCTTCACTGCTCACGGCATGGACTTTCATATTACGTAACCCACTGGACGGCACGCGTATCGATTTCATGGCGCAAACGTCGAAAGTCGCTCATTGCGTGCTCTATTGCATTGTCATGAGCAATAAAAGAAATGTGAACAGAATTTAAACGGCATCAATAACTAATAACAAAGTATCATTCTGATAAAAAGAATTGTAACAGTGATTTAGATTTAATTTAGAACAAATATACGAGTTTATCAAAAACATTGACAAATCTCAAAAATATATGTATTATTGTTACTCCACTAATCATTGAGGTACAATAATAACATCATGTTATATCATTTTCTTTTTCCTTTTTAATTGCAATAAGTAATAGATAAGAAGATAATGCAAAGAATTAAAATTGAACTGCGATTAGATGGATAAAGTTTAATTACGTAAAATTCTTTGTATGAAATTGTAACTGACATTAAACAATATAGTTGTACAATGTCAAATGAAAGAAAATGCTTGCTCATAATATCATTGGCGAAAGTTTAGAAAATGTAAGTTCGAGAAAAAGTCGCTTTAGTTTTGTGCATACGGATTTCAACATTTTAATAGATTTCTTCAGTAAATAAAAGAATAAGCATAATAAAAAAAAACTTTAGATACCTAGGAAGAGAAAATTCTTGATAGTTAACGCGTGAGCTGGTCTTTTAATTATGACAACTTAATGGTTCTCGTATAAAGGTGCTACAAAGTAAAGTGAAAGATGACGTTGTTAGACACGCCGTTTGCAATTCCGCCTGAATTCTTCCCGATTGCCTATCCGTTTATGAACAACGAGTTATGAGTTTCGCTCTTCGTCCCCTGGACAACCCTGAGCAACAGCGAGCGACGCGCAACAGATACACCCCGCGTTATTATACCCTCATATAGTTCACGTGCCGCGCTACCACTAGCGCACCCGACTCCTGCACTCCCGACTTTTTTTTCGTCCCCTTCATACCCGTTAATGACCGTATATGGTGGAAACAGCTGGCGCGCAGGAAATGAAACGCCACGCAACTCGTGAGTGATTCACGAACTCGAATATTCATGCCGTCGAGAACGAGTGAGATGTTATATAGTACGTACCTACGTGCATGCACCGCACTTTCGTTACCCTTTCGTTGTTGTATCACTTGGATGTTTCATTGAAAAAAATTCTCAAGGGGATATTACAAATTGGATAGCAGCTGCTATTTCCATTGTGAAGATTTTGAGCATTTAGCATAGCGTTAAATATGTACGTATTCCCATGTTACGTTTGGACGTACGAATTACAGGAATAAATTAAATTTGGATTCACACGGATATCTTGACGATAAATTCTCTGAGAAAATACATAGTAAATTAATGGCAATATTTTAGACTTGGATCGCTGATGATGTATCTCGACTTCTCGTTAATTAGTAGTAGTTTAGCATACACATAAATCAGACGCAGAACGTGCTGGAATGCTTATTCCTTCTTCGCAAAAGACGTATAAGAATAAATCACCGCTATATTTAAGCGGAAATAGTATCCCTAATGATTTGGACGGTATCTGTGACAAACGATTTTCAGCTTGACAAAAAATGCCTTTAGCGTAATCAAATACAGGATAGAGCGGGACTATTCCGTTAGTTTCAATCTCAAAGTAACATAAAATTTGCGGCAGCAAATAATACCTCTTTGCAACGACGTGCTTGCAGCTACCTTACACAATCATAATTGTTTGTTGAGAATACAAGTAGAGAATACAAGTAGAGATCTTCAAATGTTCAATATGTGCTATTCAGAAAAATAAACATTATCGCAAAAAATAAACGAAAGAGACCTGCTCCATTCTACGCTCTAGTCTGTGTGTCTATAGATTGATTCATTTTTTCCCCTCTTGCAGGTTATACGCACGAGGCGTGGATTAATCACGAGGAGCCGCCAAAATACGCAACGTTACGCTCCGCGGCGGAGTTAGCGCGTCCTGTGGTACCATCACCACCGCCTCCAGTCGCACAGCAAGACTTACCGATTTCGGTGCTGACTGGACCGGGTCTGCATCAAACGCCGTCGCATCAGGCGACGGTCATCGCTACAAATCCGTCATCATCATCATCATCGTCCTCATCTTCAACGTCATCATCTGCCGCATCATCGCTATGCCTGCCGCCGCGAAAGAGCCTCTCCATGTCCTTCACCAGCACTGGGACTGCGCTCTCCTTACCGCCGAAAAAGAAGGACATCTACCGTCCTTACAGCCTACAATCGATCTCGGAGATACGCACGTCCGCCGAGGAGGATCTATCGGCCGCGCAGGCCATTCTAGATCTTAGCGCGTCGCCCGCCGCACCCACGCATTCCGTTTTTATTCACACCCTGTCGCCACCACCGCCACCGCCACCGCCACCACCACCTCCAGCCGCCGCTGCCGCTGTTGCTGTTGCTGCAGCGCCGAATGTGCCCGCGTCGCAACAGCAACAGCAACAAGAACAACAACAACAGGAACAACAGGAACCACAACAACAACAACCATCACAATTACAACCAGCGCCAACGACCGGTATACAGTCTATACCGGTTTCCGTGCTCGTGCCGGTGCCTAGCTCGCAGACCAATCAGCTACGCCAACAGGAGCAAACGCCACCGCAGCCGCAGTCGCCTGCGACCGCGGAAGCCACCGGCGGAAACTGCAACGTCGGCAGGGACAGGTAAGTCTCGGACGCTTCAACGATGTAACTCCCTTCCATCTTTTCCCTAACAGTAATTTACTCTATTATTTGTAGAAAACGTAATGTAAAATGTAGAGATTACGATGTAGACTCTATATCCAATGTAAATAATTTTTACGTTCAATGTTTGAACGTGTAATATGTAAAAAAAGAAAAAAAAAGGAGAAACAATAAAATTCAGAAACAATAAGGAACGAGAAATAATAGATTTCAACCTACCGTATGGTTCTCATAGATTCGAAATCTGTTATTCCTCGTTTCTTTCATTGCGTCTGGATCCTTGTCATCCGTGAATCATGATAATTAAATCCGCCTTTCAACAGCAGCACCAGCAGCAGCAAGACTGTCGCTTACACCTACGAGGCCTTCTTCGTGTCCGATGGCCGATCGAAACGACGCGGCGGTAACGGGAATGGCGCCGCCGTGCCCGATAAAGAGGCCGCCCAACCGGACAGGCCGAAATTTACGTGCACCGAGTGCGGCAAGCAATACGCCACGTCGTCGAACCTGTCGCGGCACAAGCAAACGCATCGCAGTCTCGATTCCCAATCGGCCAAAAAGTGCATTCACTGCGGCAAGGCGTACGTAAGTATGCCCGCCCTAGCGATGCACGTGCTCACGCACAAGCTCGCCCACAGCTGCGGCGTCTGCGGCAAAATGTTCTCGCGACCTTGGCTACTGCAGGGTCATTTGCGCAGCCATACTGGCGAGAAACCGTACGGATGCGCTCACTGCGGCAAGGCGTTCGCCGATCGCTCGAATCTAAGGGCGCACATGCAGACGCACTCGGCTCGGTGTTTTGCGCAGCCATACTGGCGAGAAACCGTACGGATGCGCTCACTGCGGCAAGGCGTTCGCCGATCGCTCGAATCTAAGGGCGCACATGCAGACGCACTCGGCTGACAAGAACTACGAGTGCTCGAGGTGCCACAAGACCTTTGCCCTCAAGTCCTACTTGAACAAACACCTAGAATCGGCGTGCCTGCGCGACGAGGAGATGCAGCAGCAGCAGCAGCAGCCACAACACCCCCCCCAGCCACAACATGCCGGTAACAACGCCACGCAGCAACAGAACACCAATCGAGGCTTGTAGCAGCGCTTCGAGAAGGAGAACAACGACGCCACGATGATCGAAGGCTCGAGAGAGAGCTAGCGGTGCCCTATAATCGCCGCTTGATCGCGAAGAGGCGCGAGGGTACGAAGAGCAGAGGAGAGGATATAAGGTTTGCCCGTAGATTTTAAGTAGAAAAGTGCCAGTAGAGACAGAAATGAGAGAGAGAGAGAGAGAGAGAGAGAGAGAAAGCGCGAAAGAGAGAAAGAAAGAAAACAAGAGTGAAAAGGAAAGACGAATAGAGAATTAAAAGAAAAGAAAGGGAGCAAGAGAGAGGGAGAGCGTGAGTTTATTAATAATGTCTAACATTAATAAAAACGTCCAGTAATGTTAAGTCGTAAAAAAAGAAAAAAACACGTCGAACGATGACGTCCACACTGCAGAGTCTAGTCACTCTAGTCGATTATATACCTATTACATTATATAATATTATATTATTATATATATATATATATATAGTATATATATATTTACTAGCGCGTACGATTCTAGTCCGCGAAGCTCGTTACGAAGACATTATTTATTAATATTTAGCTGCCTAAATTAAAACGGGGAGTAAAATAAGAGATCCAAAATTCGCCAGACCGAAATGATGGATCCAGAATCTCAGATTCACGAGCCGCGCTCGTCGAATCTCGATCACGGCCCGGTCTCGATCCTTCTCATTGCGATCGAGACCGACCACTGTAACATCGAAACGCGCAGGTGTGATCGATGATTCGCAATCAATTATTGATATTAAAATTAATTTTCAGTTAGGAAATTGTAAGCACAGAACTAATTCCTAGGAATAATTGCTAATTCGACATATATAGGTATTTTAAAAGAATAACAGAACTGAACGGAACCGATTATCCCATCTGTTGCATTTGATCAATAATTTAAGTAACGATCACTTCGAATAACATTGCTTGGGACGGGTCGAATATTTCCAAATATTGGCTACATAATTTCAACAATTGCATTACACTCGATATAACAATGCCAATGTGGCTGTTTGAAGATACTTGCGCCTGAAATTGTTTAAGAGTAAAAAGGAGGTTAACAGTCATTCGCGGTACACGTTCATTTTAATATTTCATTGAGTAATATTTCATTCGAGCCCATTGGGATAGAGAACGATGAAAGCTATAGCTAATCGATAAGCGCGGTAACCAACGAGTGTACATAGTCGAAGTTATGTCTTCGACAAATGAACGAGTATTCTTACAGAAGATATGGGCTTGAACCTTGAGGGAAATCTTTTATCCTTCCTCATTTTTCACAAGCTAAATCGTCGACGCACACCTGCGTATTTCGCACGAATATGCGATTTACGCGCCACGTGTAACTGGTAACACGCGCACATTTTCAGTCATGAAACGAGCGGCTATGTCGTGATATTGAATCAATGGTGAAAAATGATGCGCGAGGTATCGCGGGGGTAGTCGCTCGCGCGAATCGACTGATGTGGTGATGCGATCGTGGACACGCAAGCATGCGTATGGTATCGTATAAAACAGAGACTCACACGTACATCCACGTATTTAGAGCAAAATTCGAGTAATAGATGCGTAACATTGTTATACACATATTTTATAGAAGCAATATAAGAAAAAAAAAAAATATGACGACACGTACGGTCAAAGCAATGTTTCGACACAACGAATTATATAATTATACATATAGAGGCGAACACATCGAAGTTTAACGAAGTCTCGAGCAAAAACCGACGATATGCTTAGGCATGATGGAAAATGATCGCCCAATCCACACCCCCTGGTATGGTTTTTTTTTTTTTTTTGTTAAGGATAGAGGATCTTAAACGTCAAATCGGTATTGATTTTTTTAAATAGTACTTTGCTTTTGTAACTTTTAAATTATTCCTTTTAATTTACTTGACGGGATACTAATTATGTTATTTTATATACTGTAATACATTATTATATTATTATATTAAAAAATCTCTATACTATTTGCCGTAATAATATAGATTGCTCCTATATATTGATATCAATTAATAATTTTATAGAAGTAAAACTAATAAATTCAATTCAGCATATTCTACTAATTGCATAGATCGTGCATTGAGTATTTAATCATGTTCATGAAAAAGTTATTAATGATGTTTGCGTGATGAATATACGTCAAATATATTGGTCTACATTTCTACATATTGAATTAGTTATCAGAATAAATTTGTTATATTCATAATTCAATCAGCGTATTATGTTGCGCCATAGCGTGTGTTATGGAACCGGAATAATAAAAGGTAATCATTTAGCCATGACAATTAATTGATTTTTTATATTTCAAAATGAAATATAAAATCGATAGTGTATTGCTATGCATTTAATCGCGAACTTAAATAATTTTACACGTTTTTCATTAAATGAGAAAGAGAGAGAAAGAGAGAGAGAGTACTAAATGCAACCAGTGGGGTGTGGATGACGCTTCACGTCGCCCGGCGGAAAAAATAATTACACTAAAATAATTATTACGGCCGATGAGCATGCGGGCAACATGTCCGATCATTTTTTTTTTTTTTTGCAATGATCGTATTATCGAGAAACGATAACATATTTTGCATGTACAGTAGAAAGAAACCTCGCCGCCAAAAAGGAGAACAGAACGAACAATATTTTTCGCGTAGCTCGTTCTTCGGACCGAATCGTGTCTAAGATCGATAATGCTTGACGCGCAGTGGAGCTTTGTTCAATTTTTTTAAATTCCATCTCGCGCAGCATTAGCTGCTAATAAATACGCCACGCTGCTATTAATGCATATATAAGCATATATAAATATACGGCTATAGAACAATAAACGATTAAGCAATATTAATTTATTTGCGTAGCATACAACGAAAACAAAATCTGCAATATTACGCACCGCTCGCTTGAAAACTTGCGTAAGTTTCTCAAATCTCCCTAATTTCCTTTGGCTGTTTCGTTCGTCATCGTTTATTCGCTTATTGTACCGTATTCTTCGTTCTACGTTTATTTCTTTGTATAGTAGAAATATTGTTACTTTCTCGATCTCATAGTCATGGTGTCATAATTATTTGTTCCTGTATTTATTATTGACGGATTGTCAAGATATTGAAGTTATGTACTTCTTTCAAATTTTCAATCTTGAAGCTATTTCGTTTTTTACATTTTTCATGTATCACGTATATTAATTTCTTGACAATTTCGTCCTATTTTATTGTCATTGTAATATTAATATTATTATTATATTTATTATTTATTATTATTGGTATTGGTATTTATTATTATTATTATTATTATTATTATTATTATTATTATGCTAGTACAACGATTCGATACAACGATTGATATTCATGTGTTACGAGTATAAAAACTAAAACTTGTGCAATTTCCATTTTAATTCGTAAAAAAAGAAAATGCCATTCCGTGCGACAAGCTATTTTATTTAAGGTAGTCTCGCGGGTATAGTTATTAGTCGATACACTTAAACTTCCGGATCGTGCTAATATATATGCATAATATACATTTATATATTATACGTACACGTAAACAGAACGTTCTCACTAGTAGAGGTAAAGCCTAAAGCAATTTCCGATACTTAAAAAAAATTAAAAGAAAATAGGACACAACAGAACAATGTTAAAGGATTGCCAACTTGTTTTATTCTACAGAAATTGCTCATTATATATATCCGTTTATTTTTAATCTATTCCACAATACCGTTTTCTTTTTACAAATTTTATTAATTAATTTGTTTAAGACAGCTAATTATTAGGAACCAATAAAAAAGGAATTAATAATCGACATTAATAATTTTGTACGAGAGTTCTATTTTTGCAAATTATTTATTGTACTGTTTAGGCAATTAAAAGGCTGCCGTTTGAATGCTCACGCATTGGAAGCTTCATTCTATGTAATGAATTTCTTCCGTATATAATGAACGATAAAGAGCAGCCTATGCATTTACATTCAAGCAATACTTAAATACAGTATTTAACGATTATACATTCAAATAATTCGCAATATTTAATTGCACAGACTTTATTTTTTTTTTTTTTAAAGAGAATCGTATTGCTTTCGATTTTACCGTCGGTTGTGGGACATCCTGTATATAGTCACAACTCATAATTCAAGTGTATAGAGAAAGACTGTGCTCGTCTGTCGACTTAAATGCCATTATGAAAAAACAAACCGGAGTTTTAAAAGGGAGCTACGATCGAAAGGGAGCATATCCATTTGTTTTCTCACGATTTGTAGACGCGCGTAGAAATTGAACAGCTGTAAAGCGCCGATTAGAGAAAAACGGTCGGTGACTATAGTCAGTAATTAGCGAACGGCGAGGGTTCGTTGTGGGAATTGCGTCAGTTAAAAGGTTACCTAGTCAATTTTTTTAATGCAGATTGTTACTCGACGACATGAAAATAGAGTCATGCGGAAAATTTGTTCCCGGTAATTTATTTTTTTAGCCCGTTTAAACATAGGGATTACGACTATAGAACAAAATCTTATAGAAAGACAATTGAAAGATTTATTAAAATTATAAATATATCCTTCCCTTTTCAAATAGGACAATGCGATGTAATGGGCACTGCATAATTTAAAGTTAATTGTAAGGAGAAGGGACGCAAAAAGTTTTCCTGTGATCAATCTCAATAACGATCTCTGCTAAAGATAATGATTTCATAAAATTACTGAACTCTGCTTTGAATCCTATATAATTATCAGCTTGACATCATTATTATTTATATTTATGTTATCCTTGCTGCAAAAATAATGGTTACTCACCTTATTTAATTGGAACATCGATCTTTTTATCGCCTATTTTATGTGTTCTCAATTTTTATACAATTTGACGTTTTAAAACGATTGTCATACTCCCGTTTACTTTTCTCACGTTTCTTTCGCGGATATGTCATTGCCTTAAATGCCAGCAGAGCGGCTACTCCTATAGCGAATTTCTCGAGCCTCGCCGATAGTTAGAATCGAGGGAATCATCTCGATTCAAGCTCAACCCTGTTATCGTGAAATCGATGTTATATAGAGGTGCTCAAAGAAGTGTGTACAAAACATAAGAGAAACAGAATATAAATAAACGACATTAAATTTGATGGTATATTTATTGATAACGAGAAGCGAATGCGGCGAATATACTTATAGCGATAGGAGTTCTATCGAGGATATAGAAATGGAAAATAAATCCGTTTCGTAGTCGATACTCTTGTGTAAAAAAAAAAATAAAATCCCTATCTTACTCTTACACTCTTTAATCGCGGGATTATAATGATACTAGCTTCTATATTGCTATACTGTACTATATCGATATATGCAATTGGTCGAAGGAAGGGCTCTTTTCGTAAAAATTTATTAATACTCGCATTATTAATACTCGCGGATGTGTGATTATCTTTCGTATCGGTTTTAAAAAGAAAAAAATCGATTTCCATTCGAATGTGACTTTAATTTAGTCGATTTCACCCTGAGATTTTGCCGATTGTTGTTATTATTATTATTATTATTATTCTTATCAATGTTAGAGTTCTCATTCGGATGAGATTAATTTATGAAATAAATTTCTTACTTATGCCTCTCTTATAAAATTATCATTCATATTCAAATAAATTTATATTCATTAATGATTAATGGTTGCGCGCGAGAGCTTAAAATTTTTGCCGCTATTGCAAACAGTGATACAAGTAGATATAACGCAGGTAACGTTACGTAACGACCATTTAAAATTACATTTTTAATATCGTACTATGTTATGATAACGCGCTAGCAGCACATTAATCATATATTAAGCAATCTCTAATGTCATCTATAATAATTATGATATATCCTTATCGCGCAGCGAGGAATAAAAAACGAATGGACAGCCCTTCCTCATCCAATCAAAAACTTAAATCCTCCTCTTTCGTACTTTCCGCTTCGATCTGAAAACTTGGCTCTCTAAAGAAAGCCTTCTCATGGCGTGCTCGAGAAGTCGAGATCAGAATCAACGTCGAAACGTACTCTCTTCGTGGTACAATATAAACAACTTCTACTAACAAAACTACAGACGTGCGTAATACTTTCGTGCGACTGACGCGGTCGATGGAGATTCTTTTACGCACGCACATCTATGTTACATGCAAGCGTACACACGGAATGACACACACCACCCACAAAAACACACACACACACACACACACACACATATACATTCATAAGCGTCCTCTTTTAACTACTGGTTCTTCTACTCTCCTATCTCGAGTGTCCTTGCACCTCCAGTGGTTTTAAGGTCAAATGACTGGGAAATTTCGGTCGAGTCGTCGTACGCTCTAATTGGCAAACTTGCCACTGTGAAAATGGCCACGCTCTCCCATATATATATGTATGCTTCCCTCGTCTCAATTTATCTGGTGCATTCGTTGGGATATTTTCCCGCGCTATTTTGCCACGCGCGATTTATCGAACTCGATCCACGTTTAATTACGTTGCGCTTTCCGAGATCCGAGGGCAGAATATGCCGCCACCAAATATATATATATATGTATTTTTTACAAATGATATCGAACCACCATTTAATTTCATCGTAATATAAATTAAAGCGAGTCTTTCCCCATTCGGACGTCTATAAAACCCAACATTGTTTTAATCCACATTGGACGAATTCGCGCCCGTGTCATTTTATTTTAATCTACGTTTGATTTAACTTTAATTTAGCCGGTGCAGGTCGACCATCATTTCGCTCCAATTTACCTTTGATTTAATTGCAATATCCGGCCGCGCCGCACGCCTGACTGTCGTTTTATTTCAATTTATCTTTGATTTAATTGCGATTTCCGTCCACGCCGTTATTTTGTTTTAATTCGCGAGCCGCGTATTTATTTGAACGTACATTTTTAAACCACTGCGAAATCCTCATTTGTCATCCCTTGTAAACGCGCATTTCCGCTGAGATGAAAAAATGAAATTTATTCAATAGAATTTTTGTTCAATCGAAATCGTTGATAAAATTATAGTTAACGTAATAACAATTGAATGGCATGCGTGGGCAGATTGGATTTCAATTAACGTTTCAGGAAAGAATATAAAGAAATGCCATAATAATAATCGGCCCCTGCAATAATCTGTCTGTAGTAATGTCAAACTATCGAAAGAGATATGCGTGATTTTTAAATAAAAATAAATATTTGCACGCGCATCAATTCAATCTCTCGCAATCAATGCAATTGTACCGTCACTGATCGACGCGCCGATATGTGTCTGAGTGCAATCTGCGTTAATTGAGCGTAATTTTCAGAAGACACGCGATGTACGAATGTACACGGGAACACAGGTCGCACAGAGAAAAGAGCCAGAGAAAAGGTTTCATTTTAAAGAAATTTTTTTTGCTATACGATTAAAGAAAAAATTCCTTTGATTTGTGAACAAATTTCTTTGATTTAAACATTATTTTTTTAAATCAAATAAAATTTATTTGACGTTAAATCAAATAAAATTTTTATGATTCCAAATTTTTATGATAAAATCAAGATTTGAATGTCATTTCTTGGATATACATGAACATAATTTCTTTAAATAAATTTTATTTGATTTTAAAAAATAATGTTTAGATCAAAGAAATTTTTTCACAAATTAAGAACATCTTTTCTTTAACAGTATAGTAAAGAAAATTTCTTTAAATCGAAGCAACCTTTCATTCTAAAAAAAAAAATCAGTGTGTATTTAATGCGATGTCTATATAATTCTAAATACCAGGGGGGTTGTATTCTGTACGCGTCTACCACGATAGTTGTCGGTTGTCGTTGTGTCTTGCGCAGATATTTTGTATAGTAAAAACAACGCCGACAACTGTCGGTAGACGTGTACAGAATAGCACTCCAGGGATTATCAATACAAACCATGTTGGTGTTAATATTAACATTAATATGGTGAGAATTATATAAACATCGCATGTCGCACAAAGTCTACTCGATACGAAAAAGAACTTCATGAGGGTGCGAGCGAAGGTAAAAACGAAAATTGATAATTTTTGTTCATCGCGTGACTTATCTTGATTATTTATTCGGGCTTTTGATAAGAGCGCGAAAATTTTCAAGACGGCGAAAACATAGCTTTTCGCATCTGGCCGATACTCTCGAATTTCACAGATTCTCGAATCTCTTACGGTGCAGCGAAATGATCCTCCTCTCAGATAAGATACGCTGTGTAGGCATATACGAGATAAACGCGCGACGTACTTTTGTAATCCTTCCAACCAGGGCCTTGATGATTTTTTAATCGTTTGTTAGTTGTCTTAGACATAAGCGAGAGGAAGAGTATAAAAAATAATTTAAAAGGGAAACCGAACAGTTCAAGGAGAGAACGTATGAGACAACGGTACGAAATTACATGCTACTCTCTTTACTCTCAATCGCGATTAAGCGTGACCAGTTTTTACAGCATCGTAAATTGGTCGAAAGTCCAAACGAGATTAATTGGGCAGCCGTTGGTGTCTAAGCTTGCTAAACGAGAAAACGAAAATCGTTATTAAATCGTTATGGAACATTTCAGAGTCGGTTGCATCGACATTTAACTATGATTAAGTGAATATTCCATTTCACTATTTATATATCACAGCACCATCATTTACGAACTAAAAGAGAATCTATCTAAAAGAGAGTCTATCAGAGATGAAACAACTTTTAAACTACAGAACGCTGAGCGTATATCGTTTTGTCGAAAATGATAATTCTATAGAGCGACGAACGTGATCGTCTTGTTCCTCAAAAGAGGAATCAAATATTTCATACAAACACAGAGCACAAATATTCTAGTTACAGTGACCAAATTATAACTAAAATAAGCAGATTTGACCTAGAGATTATCGGATTCATAGTATATAATTCAAAATCACTCCCAGTTTACTTTAAATATAGATGAGAAATGCAAAGCGAGCGCGCGTTATACTGATCACATCTTAGATCGTTAATTATGTTCTGTACTGTAAAAAAGTTGTAGGATAACGGTATTAATCACTTCACGGTTGTCCACAGAAATTGTCGTTAAATTAGTTGGAATACCTGTGTCATATTTGGGTGCTAATGCTCGTTACGTATAATTTACATTGCACAATATCATCGTTATCATCTATCAATGTCGTTATAACACGATTATCATTTACGATGACATTTCACAGGATTGCACACAGTCGAACAGAACCCTGACAATACTGAAAGGGATGAATGGATCTGACTTTGCTGTGGCAAGAAAACGTTGTTAACGTTTGAGGTCCAATTTAATCCATAACAGGGATGCTTACACCAATATGATATTTTATCAATTATTATTCCTATAATATTATTAAAATTAATATTGCAATATTGCGGCTTTCAGGAATTATTATCCAACAGTTCATGTAAGTCCTACATCTTTTGGTACTAATACCAATTCAAATGCAACGCATGCCAATAATGTTCAGTAATAAAATGATACTATCGGAGTATCGTAAGCATCCCTAGGCAAATTGAATTCGCGTTGTATATCCAGTTTCAGGAGATCCCCGGATATCCTAGACTCTTTTTCGTCGATAATAAAATGCGCTTGACAGCATGACACTTAGAGATCCATGTGTTCAACACTAGTTCTAGCAGTTAAGTATATGCCAACTATAGCCAATCGGGTTTTCCTATCGAGTGAAAAAAAAGAGATATCGATCACCTTTGATTCTTAAGGATCTTAAAATCTTAGAAAATGAAAAGCTTTAATTTACGATTTATATTCGTCAAGCTATTGGAAGTGCGTGGTTAAAAAGTCGTGATGAATATCCTGTGAATATCCTGTGAATATGTGTGAGTGTATGTGTTTATGTATTGATGTGTGTCTGTGTGTGGATTAAATTATTACTTTTTCGAGTCAGATCCGGAAGCTCAAGAGTCGATGAGAATCGAAAAACCGACCTATATATTTTATTATTTAGCATTACCACAATTAATCTTCAACGCGCGAAGATGTGCTTTTGTCATCGTAAGAAATAATTCCCGATAAAGTATCGAAAGTTTACGGATATCGCGTAGCTTAATAATATATATTTCGGGAGAGTAGAAAACGCCGGCGACGTATTTCACTTGTAAGTACAATATACAAGGAGAAATTACGCGGATTTTTACAGAGGTTCGTTACCTTATATGACTGTTCGCCGGAACGGAATATTCGTGTCACGATTGCGTAAACTTCCTCGCGCTTATACGCTCGTTATGACACCATTCTGCATTTCCGACTCGCGCAATTTACGTATTGCGGACAGATCGCGATTTGTGAGAGCGGAGAAAGATCGGAAAGTGACTTAATTTTCGCGCGGAGAGAAAGCGAGCGAGCCATCTGGCGGAAAAATGAAAAGTCGCAGCGCCGATAGAATTAAAATCGTCCAATCGATTGATTGCCAGATCGAACATAAAACGAGCGACATTTGATTCGTACGGATTGTAATGAGGAGACGCGCGTTTACCGATGCATTATATATAGTAAGTATTATATACAATACTTACGTATACATGCAGACACTCACACGTATATACTCGAATATACAACACAATTACGTACACACGTACACACATGTATACATATATATTAAGACGACTCGACTGTAAAAGTAATATCGTTAAATATCGTTAATATCATTACATGATTAGCATTGGTTTTAGCTTCGTCCCGCATTTTATTTCTGCCACGTAATAAATATGTATATAAAAATATAAAAATATAGATATAGACGATACACAACGATGTCACGAGTACTAGGAAGTAGCGGTATAAAGGACTATTTAAATGAAATCAGCACTTAAAGCATATTATATAAGCAGCAAGATGAAGTAAACTATTATAAATAATATTATACTGGCGAGAGCTGGGTCCCCAGTCGGGCCAATATTCGATAAATATCGGCGTGAAGATCTCGAATTTATTTTTTTCTTTTATTATTTCCGACAAGTGTGATACACATGCGTTTCCGGCTTCCGGTTCTACGTTCTTCCTTCATTTTGTCGGTAGACATGTCGCAAATATCAATTCTAGTCCGTGTAGATGCCTTTCCGAGTTTCATTCCTAATCATATATGCGATCTCAGTTTTCTGCACAATATTACAAGTAACATGCAAATGTGAAACATAAAATATTTCTCGAAGAATTTTTCATATTTCAAACTTTTACATCATTCCACAATAAATTTGTTTTATTTGTTTAGTAAAAGTGATAAACTATTGGTAAACAACTTTATAGACTGTCCAATAAAAGTAATTATTAAATGAATAATGATTGTTGATATGTTACAAAAATATGATTTTTATTGAAATTTATTAATACATTTTTCGTTTAGATAAAATTTATCAATTTCTCTTTTTTCCTCTTTTACTTATCTATATATATTTAATTTTATTTCTTAAGACGACACAGTATATTAATGTATCAAAAATTCTTATAGCAATGTGGATGACGTTATGCATTATTAACGTATTGACTTTAAAGAGATATCGTGATATACAACATTAAGAGAAACAGAAGCTATTTCAGACGCCAGTAATTTTCTATAAAGATTGGATGGAACATCGTTGTTACATCGATATTAATTAAATATCGATAAGCAATGTTGCATGTTATATGTTTACATATAATATCATGTTGATTTTGTGTTGATACGTTAAGATCGTAGCATCTTAATAAACGATACACGTAACAAATAAATCCTAAGTTAATCTATATAACATTGCCATATTTAAAACATTTTAAATTTAATTTTTCATGGAAAAAAATTTAGAAAAATGTTGTTGAAATTAATGAATTTATCGATTAATCAAGAAAATTAAACAAGAAAAAGTTTCAGAAGCTGGGAAAGGCGCTGCATGAACATGGAAAACAATTAATCCGTAAATATTATACGAGCTTCTGTCAAAACGTACAAGATAAAAAACTTACGATAAAACACATAAAAACGGAAACATTTTTTACGATGGATTAAGGTCCAAAGTGTGTTCGTAAAATCCAGTCAAGCACTTCGTACCGAGAGAAACTTTAAGTAGATAATGGACGCTTAAGCCGGCTAAAGTTTCAATGCCGGAAATCGTAAAGTATTTACGGAAGTTTTCGGAGTTTTTTATCTTCGATAAAAAAAAAGAAACCAGTCAAAAAATATATCTTCCCTACCATTACCGAACAGTTTGATCATTTTAATTGCGCAACTTTATCACAAAGTACACTACGTGTCCAACACAAACGCACCAATGAACACCAAATAAACTTTTATCGAGGAATTTTTATTTATCACGCGAGTCCGCGCGAAGTTACTAACTTAGTAAGCAATGGAAAACCGAGCAATTCGCGTCTTAACCCGAAAGCAATAATGAAATCAATGCGGAAGAAATTAATTAGTCGAATAGGGGCGATATTCCTCGCGTCGAGGATATACGCGACTATACTTGTTGACCGCGGGTGTCAATAATAATAAATGTTTGATAATGTCTCGGCTGTTTTCGAATTCCTTTCGATGAATCATGTCGATGAGAAACGCAGAACACCCTTTTGATACTTCAGAACGTGCGAGCGATTGAGAAATTTTGGAATTTCATCTCGTATCTAGTAAAGTGATCGTTAACGATCGCGCTCGAATCAGGGCAAAGCAATACTCAATCTAGCATAATTTTACGTGTAATGTCCAAGCAAATGTACAAATGTTTAAGCCAACTCAAGCGCGAAATTTCGATGTTCCCCTATTTCGGATTACTTTCAATATCTCGTGATTCACGATTAATTCGACAGCGTTGAAAAAAAACAGAGAAAAGAATCGCTGGAAAATACGAGTCGTTGCGTACAAAAATCAGTCAGACTCTAATGGAACAATATAACAGCTTTAGAATTTAATATTTACAAATAAGTGGAAGATATAAATTTTTAAATTTTACGAAAATTTACGAAATCTTGTAAATCGTAAATTACCTTAGATGAATATGCTTCGCTAGTACGATTAATTCACAATTTATAAAGTAGGCAAGTATAAATTTTCAAAAATTTGAATTTGACAGTCCGATATGAATTGTACGACAAAGTAATTCGAAAAATGCGCTGCGCTGCGCTGCGCTGTGGAATTGTCGTGTAATCACGAAGCGCACGAATTTTTCATTGTTTTTGCGTTATGCGAGAAACGTGATGAATGCAATCGAGGGAATTGAGATCGAGAGAGGGAAAAGAGAAAAATAAATCGCTCAAGGGTGAAAATGAGTCAATAATGATGAAACTGAGTCAATAAAACCTTTCAAGGATGAAACTGAGTCAATAAAATCTTAATAAGCGACTATAATAGTGATATTAAGTACAAAGCTAGCGAAAGCAAGAACGATTCGCGCAAACGGACTATGTAAGTGGCTTCCGATCCCTCTCTCACGGATCGCTCGATCGATTTCATACACGTTTGAATGAGGAAAAAAAAATAGATAAATAAAAAAAAGGA
>NW_011627483.1:44699-99699 GCF_000204515.1 Acromyrmex echinatior | reverse complement strand
TATATATATATATATATATATATATATATATATATACTGTATATTGAGAACCGTCGTCGAACGATCAAGCTGTTCATGGGTACCAGCTGGAACACGTAGTATTAGCATGGTGTGAAAATGATAGTGACGCTAGATGAATTAGCTTTAAGCTTCTTTCTCGCTAAGAGAGAACCTATTATTGTAACGAATATTTACATACATTTGTATTATTTGTAAACTAGCGCTAATACAAAACTCCAATTGTGCATCGACACGCGAACAAGACCTAAAAATCCATCCCCCTACTCTCCTCATCCATCTTCCCCTATCTCTGTAAAACCTGCCTCCTACCGTCTAGCTCGTGCTCTAGCGGGCGCTCTTTTTTGTAAAACTAGTTTGATTTCTTCGTTCTCAAATCTGTAATCTTGCTCTATAACGTTTCGTCTATATATCTCTCTGTATATCGGGCCTTTTCTCCAATTGAAGAAAAATGAATAAATAAAAAGAGGAAGAGAGACGAGAACAAGACCTTACCTATCCCGACATGCTTCTCATAGTGTTGGATGGTAACGTTACAAGACAAAAGGGAAAAAAACGTTAATTGAGCATTGTTATCTATGTAATACAACATAGGATGTTTTGTATTATATTTTCATAATAAATAGAAACGTAGAAAAAGACGTATTAACCACACTCGTGTCATTTTATCACTCGTTTGACACCTTTCGCCCCTATCGCCCCAATCCTAATAGTTAATCTAAATTGTTAAGTATATACGAGGATAATTCAAAATGTTCTAGACCTGACGCACAGAAATGGTTCTGCAAGTATTGTACTTCACCAGATTACTAGATCTAATTCATGCTGGAATTTTGCAAGTGCAATTAAAGAAACGGAATGTTAACGGATATATTGTCATGATATAACCAAAAGTTGATTGCTTTACAATTCTAGGATTATAACAGTTTGATATTTGTGACATCATTTCTATGTCAGGCCGAAAACTTTTTAAGTTTTACTACCATTATAGTTCCTGCGTTTTATTAATCAGTCCAAGAGAAATTTGAGACAATTAATTTATATTAATATACTATATATTAGGAAATTTATTAATAATAAATTACAACTAATTTTCATTTTAATTAAGTTAATTAATTAAGATACTTTTCGCAATATTTACAGATTTTCAGTACATTCAAAATAGCTTCAATTTAATTTATGACATTAGTAATTCGATTGCATTTCCAAGTCCGAAATCCAAACCAATTCAGCGTGCAATTCAAGAGACTACAAATGTAGTATATAAATTCACGTGAAATTATTTAAAGCACTTAAGGTCCAGCTTTGACAGATATAAGCATTGTTTTTTACTTATTAATTAAGTCTAATTAACTGTAAATGAATTTACAATTTAACAATGAGTTACAATATAAAGATAAACTATTTAGTTTAATTCTTTATATAATACAATAAAAATACATATGATATATCCATATATGTATACATGTGTTCTAATAAAAGAAAATTTTCTGATATTTCTGTAGCAGTAGCTGAAAATAAAATTAATAGATTAGATTTAAAATCTTATTCCGACATTCTAAAAAAGTTAGTAATTAAAATTCTTGGATTTAAAAATATTTTAAGTATGCTCAAAATAAATATGCTAGTTTTCCATTTCATAACATAAAAAAATACTAACGGTTTTTTAATTAGACATATTTTTATGCAAATAGGATAATTATTATCTTCACGTTATATATAATCTGCTTTAAATTGTTAATGCATAGTATCAATTATAAATTTTCCTTTATTATACATATAAAATATAAGTTGCTATAAAGCAGAGGGTCTCTCGATCGTGAAAAGTGATGGAAGACATAGATGAGTCAGATAAGTTTCAGAAGATTGCAATTGATTTTGTGGACACATTCAAAGTTGGTAGCAAACACCAATAAGTAACATGGAGGAAAACAGGTTGTATTTCTAACTTTGCTGGGGAACCAAACAACATTTCTTGGAAAGTTTGAAACTTTCAATTACAGCAAGAAGATATAGAAAATCATATATCAAGTTTTAACATACTTTTCAACAAATTGAATGCAGTTGATCAAATAAATGATAATTGTTTACATCTAGGAAGAACATGCCTTTGTTACATTAGATGCTGAAAATATTCTATTTTATAATATGTAAATTGAAAGAATTACGTTTTTTTATAAAGTAATATAAAAAAAAATTGTTTTATAAAATTTTTTAATAGCTTATTAGTTATAAAATATTAATGCTCTCACTTACATTATGGAAATTATTCACTGATTTAAAAAATGTAGAAGAACTACATTTTTTTTAATACAGGTATTTTGCTATACATATTTATGAAACATATACATCTTAGCGATCAATCGTTCCAAATTAGGAAAGACAGATTCCAAATTTTAATTCTTTGTTCCACTTTACAACGCATCTCACATTTTGTCTCAAATTAAGAGCATGATTATAAATTGTCCATCTTTTAAATAATAACTGAAATTAATAAGTGTATGATTTTCAACTAATACGTGAAGAATTGATTTTTTATTTAAAAACCCAGATATTATTCATAAAATACATTCAGTAGAAAAGGATAATTTTAAAAAATAAATATGATCTCGTAACTTCTCTTGCCGTAATTTTTGTTGTGATCTCACGTGATATTATTAAGTGTTATTAGTTATTTACAAATATAATAATATAATATTATTACAATAATAATTATATAATAATTTTAAAAAAGTATCCATTAAAATTTAATTACGACAATTAATATTGAATTTTTTAAAATGTTCCTCTTTGCCTTTTTTTAAAGAATTGGTCGTCTTAATATACATTGCAGAAATATGGAAAAAAGGAAATATATGCATATGCACGTTTATCATTGCTTCTGACGTACTGACGTCAGATTTTATGATACGCATTATTCAAAGGAAAGCTTTAAAGAAATAAAACTGGTGCAAAGTAGACTTGATGTTCAAGCATATACCTATGTTACATGATGGCTGATATTCCAGCACGTATTATTGGCTCAAGCTCGAGAGACTCCGCGAAATCTATAGAACCGGTCACGTATCGGCTCTTTCATTATGAAGCTACCGTACTCTTCCTATGCAATAATAGCAAGAATAAGTATGCGGACGTGTTGAGCTTCTTTCAACTTTCCTCTTGATCCGGGACAAATTTCGCTCATTTACATTTACATGCCATCGTTGAATGCACGCGATGACGAATGAAATCTTTTATACCACCGCAATTCCAATGTCGCGCATTCATCGCAATCATCATATGATTTACAATGTTATGATGTAAGCATTTATCCGTTGTTTATACGAAATGTTGCAAGACTAGACTTTTTCTTTTGTTTGCAAATGATGAACCAATTGATTCTAAATAAGAATTCCTTTGAGATCCATTGTTCGCGAAGCTTTATTATACAATTTATTATAGTATTATAAATAACTATATATAAATTTTATGTTCTATATAATTCTGAAAAATTATGCACGTGTCCTCGAAAAATGATATGCAGTTTACTCGATACAGATAAAGGCATTCCCTGACCTTACACATACTTTTCGTTTTCCTGACAACATAGAAAGACAAACTACGCGCTTACATCGAAGGCGCCATAGAATTTATCACGGCTGATAAAAATGATAAACAAGTAGACACAAAATAAATCGCATTGTTGTCGGCACTGCTGTGTTTATATGTAAACGCGATAAAAGACTACCAAATAGCATGTCTTTACCATACTGCAAATAAACCATTTCGAATAACAATTGCTAATTAAATATAAAAAAAATCTAAATATTATTTTATAAATTAATATATTTAATTATCTCACATTACTTATCTCAATAATTTTTTCAATAAACGTTTTACATATTTAGCGCAAAGTAATAGAATATCAAATATAGGATGTTAAAAAGAAGAGCAAATTAAATTAAGTTTTAAATCTTCTAACATTTTGATGAGACTTATATTATACATTTATATATATATTATATATTAATTTTTTTTATTTTTATCAGAATATCTTTTTCTATTATATATTACCCTTATATTTTACAACAATAATAAAATCATTAAAAACATTAAAATCATTATAATGTAGTAATTAAGTTTGGAAAACAGAAAAATATTTAAAATGACGAATATTTATATTTACGAACGAAATACTGATTTGTCAGTGAGAGAATCAAGAATTATCGCGCCCGCTTATATTTTTTACGCTTCAAATTATCTTTTTCAATGAATGTATCGGACGCGCTCGTATCATTGTTCGTAGTCTGTGCGAACAGGGACAGATTGACGAGCAGAATTTATGTTTACCAGTCGAGAAAGTTCAAGTAGGACAGTGCTACCCGACGATTGTTGTAAATCATATTGACGCTCGAAAAGTCGAGATCGAATAGCAGATCGCGGGTGTTTCATTTAATTCTTAAAAAGATAATTTTTATCAAAGTTAAGAAAGCTATCAACATTTCGTCGCTATAAATAGTACGTGGTGCATAGCTGAACAACAATAGCCCAATGGGGATTTCCAGAGACAACATCGAAAGCAGTGAAGAAAGTCTGGTACGTAACAAAAAACGAGAGATTCGATATAAAAAATTCAGAAAGTGCTCCCAAAGGTGTAAAATGTATTATATTTCTCAAGTAATTACATATATTTGCGGATAATTATGCAGAATTTCAAATCAAATTATTTTCCAATCGGTTCAATTCCAAAACGAAAAAAAAAAACTTCTTTTAAAATAGAAACATCATTTAGTGAGTTTTTAATCTAAATATGTTTACATATTCAACGATAATAAATTTAAAATGATTGATATTGCTTAAACTATTGTCGATGTTGAATACTCTATGACGCAATCGCCGGAACGGAATTTTTCAATCAACTTTTTGTTTTAAAGTGAGATTTATACTTTATCTTGAAAAGATATTTTCTATTCAGTGAAATTATAATAGCATTTCATTCCTCGAATTTACTATTTAATAGGGTATAATATTTATAATCTATAGTATCATATTTTATGTCTATTACTCTGTTAACATGTCTCTTTCACAAAGCTTTGCAATAAACTAAATTACATTAAATTAAATTAAAATTAAATAATTTATAACAGCATATAAAATTCATATTATTTATAATAGAATGGAAAAAATAAGTTGATTACATACCGATTCGAATCCCTAATAGAAAAACAGATAAATAGAATTACGCGGTCATGCATATTCCTCTCTAGGCAATATTAAATGTGGCCTTCTGATTTTAAACAATATTTGTTTATTGCAAAGAATTGCATTTGATATTATCATAAGATGGGAATTACACGGTTACATACAGTTATAAATTTAAGTTGTGAATACGAGTCTAAGTACATATGTAAATTTGGCTTGCCTCTATGTATAATGATCAAACATGCAAAGAGTCTTCGTTTGTGTTATTTCAACATCTGAGTATAATTATCAAATTAATCGTTTGCATCTCCAATAAAACATGATATCAGATCAAAATTCAGTTCAAGTACATGTGAGACGTTCAAGTTTAATTTATTACAAAGAGGATGTTGATAGATAATCTCTATTCCAAATTTAGAAAAATATTTAGATAAAATTTTGATATATAATTTTTGCTTTATTCTAATTACATTAATATTTATGAACATAAATATTAAAAGAATATAAAAAATATATGTTAAATAAATATTAAATTGGTAAAATTGTCAAGTATGTATACTTGTGTTATAAGTAGTATTGTCAGTATTGTCTCTCATTATTGAAATCTTTTTCTTTCAGCTAAGATGCAGCAGTGCAAGAGAAGGTATGTTCCGCTTGATATTTTGCCATGACATGGATATTGAGAAAATTAGCACTTTAACTAATCGCTACAACATATTTCGTAAGCAGAAAAAGAGAAAGAAAAATACTTCTTCCTGCATTAAATATCATAAATGTCTTATCATTCAATGAAAGAATATTTTTCAAAGAAATGCATTATATTTAAGTACTGATTATGATTTAAATACAAAAATATGATTGAAATTACATTATGATACATAAATGAATTTGTCTTCGTTAAACAAAATGCTAAGAAAGCTTTAAAAAAAAATATTTGACAAAAGATAAATAACGTTTTTATGAAATAACTTATTACACAGCCAACTAAATAACAAATCCAAAAGTATCTTAGTAAACATAAATATACTGAGTATTAATTTATGATATTATCTAGTTTACTATGTCTATTTCAACGAAGTTGACTGATCCCTACTCTATCTGTCTCTTGTCGCAATCGGTGTTTGCTCGTGATCTCTCAAGATCAAGAGAAATCTGACCGATATTTATTGTTCCGAGAGGAGCAATGGTAACGCCTTCGTCATTGTAGATTAGAACAGTAGCATTAACGATCGCTGACACAGTCGACGAAATTCTCTTCGAATTTTGTGGCGCCTATTCGGGAGTCGAATTTCTGAAGGCAACGAGTGACGTGTTCCAAGAAATCTGAGACCAGTGCCTATCGCGTAAGGTCGACCTGTTAATGCGTAATCGAAACGATCTTGCGAAAACGAAAACGTGAGAGAATCCAGTCGTTGCGTTCGGATGAACACGAGTCAGTGAAAGAAATCTCTGGATCAATAATCGTATTATTGTGTTAGTTGCAATAGTTTTCGTACACTTTTCTCTTCTTTTTCCATTGGTTTTGCCATCAATTCACAGAGCAATTCTAATCAAAAACGAATAAAAAAAAAGATCAGTATACAGAAACATTATTTTGCTTTTCTTATACGAACACACTCGCGCACAAATAACTGCAGTTGATATACCACGATTAAAAGCTTTCCATGTCAAGCGAATCCATTTTTTGAGAAATAAGGTATTAATCTAAGGTATCTATTAATTAATAAAGAACTAAATATTCAAACTAAAACTAACTATTCTCAGCAACACTTCTACAATTTCAAAATTTGAATTTTGTTCTTCAATATATATTCTTTTAATATATTATAAAAAATTTTATATATTATAAAAAAATATTTAAAGTTTTTAAATTCATTATTCACGGATTTTATCCAGAGCTTATAGTGTCACTTATGATGCCACGATAATTATTGTATGACACACACCTACGCATAATGTGACAATGTAATTTTAATCGATCATTATCAATTGCTACTTTCAAATACACGCACGTAATGGTGAAGAGAAAGATTTAAGTAATATTGACAAATGTACGCTGAACTCGTTCGTTATCATTGGCCGACGTAACCGGATTGCGATATAGTGTTAACGGCTGGCAGTGTGTTTCACGATCCGCGCGATTTGCTCTCTCACGACATGTGACATACTGACATCACGCTACGAGAGATCCAAAGAGAGCAGCATGTCACGCAGTGAACGAATCTTTAATTTATATATCGCACGAAAGATATACGACTAGTGCACGTGTTGCGGGAAGGAGCCGCATGTTGCATTATGCGCTCGTTTACCGCCGCGTACACTTGCGGTTCGCGAAATCATGCGCATAGTCGAGTAATTATTCAACTAGTGAATACAACGGAATTTAGCTACTAATTTAATTATTGTTCTTGCTATTTTGTGCTTTTCTTATATATCACTATAGTGAAAGTTACCATACGTTACAGCAAGTGTGCAATGATTACACTAGCCTGCGAAATGAAAGCCTTTGTAATCATTGTCTAAACTTAAAGTTAGTAAAGTGATTTTAACATAAAGTTGTTACGCTGAATCCGAAAATCAAATCCATTTGTTGCTACAAGTAAGGAATTTTAGCAAAATCGCAGTAACTGTATTATACAAAAAAAAATTACAGGTAAAATATTTTATATATTAGCAATATTATATTTAATCCTTAACTATAGTTCTCTCTCTCTCTCTCTCTCTCTCTCTCTCTCTCTCTCTCTCTCTCTCTCCAAAAAATGATTTTAATTTACATCCGATGCTTTTTCTCTTTGTTGTATCTGTCACAACGGGTTTTAGTTAAATTTTTTTCAAAACTCGAAACTGTATAGAATTTAAATTTGTAAAAAAAAAAACGGAAAAAGGTTTCAACAATAATATTAAAAATTATGACCAAAACCGTAAGCAAAAGTTTTGCAAAAAAGTGCAAAAAAGAATGTTTTATTTTAAAATTATATTTTTATGAAAAAAAACCGAAAAATAAAAATAAGTATTTTAGGAAGAGAAAATATCATAAATTAAAAAAAAAACCATGAGGGGAAAATAGAGGAATTGTGCATAAAAGTACGCATAATTTATTGCTGTGGAGTGGTTTGTGAATATGAAATCGATATGAGAGAGAGAGAGAGAGAAAGAGAGAGAGAGAGAGAGAGAGAGAGAGAGGAAGTGGAGGGAGCATGGGAATAGAAGCCATAAACTACTATCATTATATAGTTTCATTATACTATCATTATACAGTCTCACGTTGAACAATTTTTCATTTAGTTGTATTTGGCAAAACGAGAAAAAAAGAAAAGTCAAATTGAGTAATTGTGCGCATAGGTTGGATAATTATGAGCAAGTCAAAAATCGCAGGAAATTAATGAATAAAAAATAAAATAAATATTTCATAGAATATTGATAAGGAAATGAGAAAATATATTTTTAAGCCAAAGTTAATACAAAAATGTGTACAAAAATTAGAAAAATTGTATTTATGTCTTAATTCAATCACTTTATTCGTCTTTTTTTCGTAATTATATTTGAAACAATACAAAACAAAAAAAAACAAAAAAATAGTTATGTAGTACAATATATGCAAGGCGGATAATTGTGTGCATTTTAACAAACTATAACTTTAAATTACCACCGCGAACTCAATCGATAAGAAAAACGAGTACTTAAAGACTTTTTAACCTAACTCAATAACCAATAGCTTAAAAGACGCACATAATGACATATTTTAGTACGGTATGCAAGGTTCAATGAACAATAAAAATACGGACTTACTATCTTATTTTCTGAACACCAAAAATTATATTAAAATACGTAATTTACTTTTTTTACTTTTATTACTTTATTTATAACTACATTTTTTAAATGATGTAATCTATTGTTATATCTTAAAAGAACTACTTTCAGTTTATAAATTTCGCCATGGTTGAGTCTCTATTTATTAAGGAAATACTAAATCAGGATGCTCACAATTATCCATTGCGCACAATTTCCTCACTTTCCCCTATAAAGTTTAGTTCAAAAAATATAATTATTTCAATGAATAAAATTGCAATATTTTGAGATACGTTAACATAATGAAAATATGAGGAAAATAATATTATAAATATAATGTTATGGCATAAATAATATTTGTTAACATAAATATTGCTAAAATTTTGATTAATTATAATTAATCCAAAAAAATAGAATATAGTTTTATAAATAGCTAATGCAAGCTCCGCAATATGCTATTTTGTTTCCATTTTTAGTGGAATATAAAAATTACATAAAATATCTTAGTACTCTCTCTCTTTCTCTCTCTAAAATAATATAAAATGTTAATTAAAAAGAATATCTCAAATATATTCGTAAAAATATTATTTCATTATTTCTTACTTACTATTTATTCAATCTGTTGTTCAATCGATATAAAATAGAATCAACAGTCATCTCAATTTTACAATAAAAATAAAAAGAAATACGTTTTTTAAAAATAAAACTATTTTTTACTAGAATAATCAATTTAAAATATTAGAAAAACTTATGAATCTACAACTTTTAGGTCCAAATGATCTATGTCAGATTTCTAATAAAGTGTCCATTTGTAGAATGTATTATAACTTCTGCTATACGATTAAGAAAAAGTTCAAAGTTTTCTTTATATACAATTCAAAATCCTAGAAGTATCAAAAAAAAAAAAAAAAAAAAAAAAATGAGAAAATCTGTATCTTTTCTAAAAATTTGTAAATTCTAAAATATCGTAAAATATATAAAATGGAAAATTTTACGATATTTTAGAATTTACAAATTTTTACTTAATTTAACAAAATGTATATTAAGTAAATTTTTCTATATCCTTCAATTTCTTGCACAAACTTATTGTTGGACGCATTATTTGAATTGTTGGACAGTTTGAAACTACGTATTATATTGTCCTATGGCACAATTGATAATGTAACCAATTATGATAAAGAAATAAATAAGAAGATAATTATGTATCTATGGATAATTTGTGCATGTATAAAGTTTCAGCCAACGTTTTGCGACATTCTCTGATTAGCTAATCAGATATTCTTCCTTCTCGCTACTATAATATATACTTACAACTAGACAAAGAAATCGTATTAACAACTAGGAATTTGAGAACTCAATCATGTATTATAAGTTGTAATAAAAACAATAAGTAATTCTTAGGAATTAAAAAATAGAATTAATCATTTACTACAAATGATTAATATTACTATATTTTTTTAGTTCATTTAATTTATTTATTATTCTTATAACTTTATTTTCGTCTTCAATGAACCCAAAATACTCACAAGAAACTATTTCATTAAAATAATGAAAAATCAGTGTAAAATTTCACAATGCTTAGTCTTTTATTATTATGTGTTAAATAGATTTTTTCTTGTTAGAAAAAATTAAATTGTGTTGCATTCCTCTGGTAGCAATGCCGCGTACTATTCACGGATGAGCAATTTTAGTAATGAGTTTTTAAATTATTTTTTTTTTAATTATCTCAATAATGGCTAATTAGTTATTTATTATGACAGTATACTTTATTTCAAAAATATATTTTATCTAAATTAGAAAATGTTATTGTTATATCTTATTTGCACGAAGTTTATATAATTATATTTATGTTGTATAATTGAATTTATATAATTATATTTATGTTATAGAGTTGAGTCGCTATTTCAATAGTTCCCAAATATTCTGTTGATGTGAATATATTTTTATAGTATTTTTAGAATATTTTTATTCAGTATTTTAAATTCTTATTATTTTGTAAAACTAGTTGCAGATACTTAAATTTTAGAGTTATCAATTTATAGTTATCAAAACTATTTTGTTTTCTATCAGTGTATGTACATACAGAATTATTTGGTGATTTATCTCTCTACTTATCCCTACTGTATCTCTATTTAATATCAGTTGTTTCGCCGCGATCACAATTCGCTTATCTATTATCGCAAAGACTAATTAGTGGTCGACAAAAAATCCCAATAAAAAAATCTTAAAAGTAAACCGTGTGTATCCAATGGCATATTATACTTGTTTAAAATTATCTGCATTGAAAATATTTAATTAGGATATCGTCCAATTACCAGTATCTATACCAGTATCATTACAAGCATGCGCTTAGTTATCAGATCTTCTTAGTCCGTGGAAGTTCTTACGCTTATCGCGAGACAGACATCACGAGTAGACAGAACAGTGAATAATCGCAAAGTTTCAGCATACCGCGGGAGAGACATTTTAACGATGTCAACAGGTATAGTTTGTGATAGAAATACTAATAATTCTAATCTCCAACTGATTTGATCGCATCAATTATTATTGTCAGTAATTAGAATGTTGCCTATTAAATTAATCGTGAACAAACGGACTTATATCCAAATCTTAATTCATCCGCCTTTTTTAGATAATATATACGGGATATTTGATGTAAAAATTATTAATGATAGTCCTTTTTTAAAGAAGTTTCAAATTGATCCGAATAATATTTTTAAAAATGATCAATATTAATTATTCATTTCATGAAAAAATTTGTTTTTAATTATTTCAACATTGAAAAAAAGTCTAGTTATAGCTATCAAATACTGACTGAAGTTTTCAACTAAATGTTGAGATATAATATAACTAAACATAATTTTATCTTTACAAATATTTAGTAAGTATTATTGTTGATGATACCGAATTTGATAAAATTTATGCATTACGATTTAATTTTTCCAAAAACAGTTGCCTCAAATATTTATCAATCATTTAACTTATTAAATGATTGAATCAAACAGCCACAATATTATATATTATATGTATAATTATTATTCAATTGTATTATCATTTACTCGATTAATTTTTTTTTGCAACGCCAGGTATGCGAATCTAATCTCTTCAAAATATTTGTTTCGGTTTACATTGAGTAAACGAAATTTACTTACGTCAACTTTAACCTGATAGAAAATTTGACTTATCATATATTGAATTTTATATATATAATTATATTGACTTGATATATATATAATTATATTGAATTATATATATAATTATATTGACTTATATATTTAATTTAAGATTAATAAATTGCATTCGCTATTTGCATGACCTTTTTGGGCAATTACATTTCATGATTATGTCACTTCGATAAAATACGTATACTTCGATAATGTAAGCACCGGACGCAGTATGTGTAAATATGTATAAGGAAAGAACGATTTTTGCTGAAGTATATAAAAATTTAAGTAGATACAGATCTGGAAATAATTTTGTTGTACCATCAAAATCTCAAACATGATGAGCAATGCTGCAAAAAGTTTCTAGTAACCAGTTTGACCATTCTACATAATTATTTTGATGGCTCAATAAAATTATTTTCAGATCTGTATCTGGCTAAATTTTTAAAATACTTTAGTAAAACCTTCATTCTTTTCGTATGCACATACATATAAAAACAAATGTTTTTCATTTTACACGTAACTTGGAGATCATTTTAATTTAATCTGATAATTTTTTTTCTGATATTGTAGTTTTGTTTATTTAGCCAGATAGAAATTTTTTTAGTTATATCTACTATTATGCATATATATGTATAATAAATTTTGTATTCCTTATTTAATAGTTGTCTATATTAAAATTTCATGTTTTGAATTCATTATTTAATTGTAAAATTTAATTGTAATTTTACAATTTACTTTTAGTACTACGAAAGAAAATATTCCATATTAAAAACATATACGTCCCTATCTAACTAAAAACATATGTCTCAGTTAAATCGGAATTAATTTTTTTTAATTGGGCACGTCGTTTAATGACGATGAACAACAAACACAGTAATTTATTAATTGGAATTAGACGAAAATACGTAATAATGCGCGCACATATGTACACATACGCGCGCACGCAGAGTGTGATCTCACCCAATTGTTGCTTGTTCGCAGACTATTTGAGTGACGATATGTCGACGACTGGCCCGGAATTGATGGTCAGACGACCAGTCTACCAGCAAGACGAACTTAATCACTTGTGTAAATACATAAAACCCAAGAGAATCCGTAAGTGTCGAGATCTATTCGCTCGAGTATGTGCTCGCTTAGGACAGATCGCTTATTTTCCTTTCACCACATTTGCCTTTTACTTCGACTCTCGCGTGTTTTCACGGGAGACCGCTTCTCCACGTGATAATCTGCTCGAAATATTGGTTGTAAACATTTTACGTCACTACTAGAACCGGTTAATGAACTTAATAAATCGGTTGGACAAGATAAGATTCTATCTGAAGGCCACTGCCCTTTTCTAAAAAAACTAAACGATGTTGAATCTCTTTGAGAAGACTGAGAATTTAAACTTAAACTTGGAATTAATCCGTATAATTTTATTATTGCAATATTTTTGAAGAATGAAATCAAATATACTTTAAATGATATAAAATATCATAATTAGTTAAAGTTTCTTTTAAAGTCTGCTTTATATAATTAAAAAGATAAAGCTTTATTTTTACTTTTTCGACACTTTTGATAGATAAGGATGTGTATATTGTGATAGATATTTTTTTATTATCTAATTTACTTAAGCAAAATACTTAAATAATGCAGATAATACTCGTTCAGTTAAAGAAAAAAATATCTAATCGAAAAATTAATCAGATTAAGAGATAGCAGTAATTTTTAGTAACACTATTTGCCTCATTTTGCATAAATCAATTTTTTTCGTTATTCTATATATATATATATATATATAAATATCAAGGTTAAACATTGAAAATGTCCTTCTTTGAGAAGTTGTACATGAATAATTTATAAGAGATTTCGTATCTCATATGTCGAAATGTGTGTGTGTGTGTGTGTGTGTGTGTGTGTGTGTGTTTGTGTGCGTGCGCGCGTAAAAAAAAATATTTCAGATATACACGAAATACCTCTTATCAAATATTTACTTTTCAATAATAATTATAATAGTTTTATGTGCAAAATGATTAAAAAATCAATTTATATAAAAATAATTATATGAATTCTTGTAAAAATTAGCCAGCAAATTATTAAAAATGAATATTAAAAAAGAAAATCATTTCTATTTCTGATGAAAAATTTCAATTATTAAAAATTTCTTAATTGGAAATTTTTTATATAAAAACAGTGATTACAATAATCTCTTCTTTAAATCTTAAACTCTTTTATTTAATATTCTCTGTATGATGTGTATTATTACGTACACACATATGTATAAAATTTATGATTTTACAGTTAGCAATGAAATGTCGAAACGATGTAAAAATATCAAACCAGTTGCACTTTTAAAAAAAACAGTACCTCTAATTGATTGGCTTTCATCATATGATTGGAAGAATAATATCTTAGGAGATATTGTTGCTGGAATTACTGTGGCTGTAATGCATATTCCACAAGGTATGTTGCATTAAATTTTTAGGACATTAATATGTGATAAATTAAATAATAATCAAAAGAAAAGAAAAAAGATAAATAGATGGAGGGAGAGAGAGAGAGAGAGAGAGAGAGAGAGAAGGGGAAAGAGCGAAAGAAAAGAATTTATTCAGCTGAATAAATTAGGATTGAAGATGCGGAATACTAAAATACCTAATTGGAGAACGTGATATTTTATAGATTACATATTCATAGATTATAATTAGAGTAATGTAACTTGAGGCATATCATGACACAGAAAATTGATTTTCTATAAATGGTACGATTTATGATGTATAAAAATGGGTTAAAAATATTGAGATTGTCCTATTTAAAATTTAATATCGATATTTTAGTCCCTAGAAATATATTAAAATCGATAATATACATAAATGGATATTATATCTTTTTAGGTATGGCATATGCAATATTAGGTAACGTTCCGCCTATTATTGGTATATACATGGCTTTCTTTCCGGTTTTGGTGTATTTTTTTCTTGGAACATCCAGACATAATTCTATGGGTATGCACGCCAAACGTAGATTTTATTTTTAAGAAAAGTATTATATTATGTAATGTATTATAACAAAAGAAAAAAAAACAAATGCATTATGAGAATATAATTTGTATAGAAAGCTAACGATTTGTTAAAATTAACGTAATTTTGCACTAACTTTATTCAGATATTACATTTGGTTGCCGCTTAATTTAAAAAGTCTAATAATTAAGCAGGATTGCCGTTTTTTGTTAAGGTACGTTTGCGCTTGTCTGCATGATGACTGGCAAAGTTATTACGACATACAGTAGTCCTGTAGTTTCGACAAATAACACGTCAGCCGAGAACGGCACCTTAATTTCCGACATAAACCATCAATATTCGCCTGTGGAAGTTGCAACCGTAGTTACGTTCACAGTTGCCATTATACAGGTAACTACATTGTATACAATTCACCGTCGTTATGACGCTTACTACGAGGATTACAATACTCTTCATTACAATACATATCTTTTTCTGATTTTTTTTTACTTTTTATTTGAATAATTTTTATTTTCTTTTTAATAAAATATCGTTAAAAAGTTCATATATGTAGACAATTAAATTTCAATTTCATTGCATTTATTTTTAGATGTAAACATTTTTGCTTGTCATTATACATTTGTTTGTGCTCCTTGAAATTATTTTTAGTCGATTAATTTTCCCGCATGAATACGCTCGGCGTCAGTTTTTATATTAATTTACTTTTTATTTCATATTTTAATTTCTTTTCGTATAACGTTTTTAAGGCACGCTTAATTTAAGAAACTACGTATTTATTATTTTCCATCAGTTGGTCCATTTTAATTATCATACCCATAATTGCTAGTGCAAATTCGTGCAGTACAGTTTCGCTCTCTTGACCTCACACGATATCACTCAAAATCTCTCGTCTAGTTAGGAATGTACGTGCTGCGTTTGGGTATAATTTCATCTCTCCTCGCGGACAGTCTCGTGAGCGGATTCACGACTTCAGCGGCAATACACGTATTTACATCGCAAATAAGAGATCTCTTTGGACTGAGCGATCTACCACGGCGCAAGGGTGCATTCAAGCTTATTCTCGTGAGTACAATAACAATTAAGTTTTGTTTAGCGCTGCAAATATTAGTCGACTCTTCTTTTTCTAGAATATATCGTTTCCGATATACTACTCCTTGTTTTTCTTTCTTTTTCCTATTCCGTCATCAAACAAAACGTTTGCATACGCCAAACATTTAGGTTGCTGTGGTAAACGCTTCCTGTAGACATCCTCGTGCAATCAAATTATAATTTAAGCATCAAGAAGGTGTTACGTAATGTACGTAAAGATTACGCGATATATTGCAAAAGGTCAAGGTTAATATTTGCGTCGCGCTCTATGATATCTTATTATTTTTGACGGTACAAAGAAGGATTAACAAAGATATAGATTAAAATAATTTCAAATTACATTTTTTAATTTTAATACTTTTGAACATTGTTTATATTATTATTGCTGAAAGAGATACGCAATATAATAAAACCAAAATGAAAATTATATATATGCACAAAACATATTGTTCCATTGCATTAATTTTTTAAGGATAAACTCAAGATATTAAGCGTGCATTAAACTTTCACAAAAAAAGTACACATACTTAACGATTTTCTGTTTGTACATTTATGTCACATATCTCTGTTGCATACTTCTGTGTCAATACAAATATAAAACGTAAAACCAGTAAGCATATAACGTATCTTAACAGTGCTTTCATATTCGTTTTCTCCAAATATTTCCATGTACTTTGTAATACGAATCGGTATTTCTTTCTTACATGGCTCCATTCTGATATTAGTCGCGAGAGATTTTGCCGTGGTAAAATTTTATTTTATTAAAAATATTAATTTAATACATTTTATTTAATATATTTACTATATTTTTATTTATAATATCACATTTAATTTATCTACGTAAAGATTTAATATCATTATCTCTTTAAGATAAAAATAGTAAATTTTTTGTATTTAATGAAATTTTTTAAATTTAACTTGTGTGAACTTGTTTTGAATATAAATAAGGAAAATATTGGATAGATTTAGTACCCAATATGATCTACTTATAACTGTAGATAGTTACATGAATAGTTAAATTTTTATTCAATTTTAAATCATGTAAATATTGAAAATATCTCAATTACTATTCAGAAATATTTCCCATATATTTTTAATCTAACTACCGATTTTTAATGTTGAACTTATCGCCAACAAAAAATTACAACGTTTAGGTGGGTCATATTGAGTAAAGCTACTTAATTTACTTAAATTTTTTTACATACATATATATTTTTTTCGTTCCGATTTATATTAATTCTTTATTTACTTTTTCAGACTTATGTAGATATTTTCAATAGTATTAACAACATCAACATAACGGCTGTGATATTATCTTGCATCACTATCTTAGCTCTTATTTTTAACAACGAAGTTCTTAAGGTTTGTTATATTAAATTAAGGTTAATTATGCTTTTTAAATAAACGAGGTCAAAAGTATCCGACTTCTACGTATATTATTCTCCTTGGGTATCTTCTCTCTCTCTCTCTCTCTCTCTCTCTCTCTCTCGTGGAAAAGACATTCTGTACTTAGGTCCTTCCTGAGGTCCCTCTTAAATACTGAATGCCTCTTTTCTATAACAAAGAAAAAAGAGAGAGGAGGGGGGAGGGGAGAGAGAGATGCCCAAGAACAAAAATATACGCAGAGGTCGGACACTTCTAGAACAGATCTCATACATTTTATATAAAAAAGCCATTTGAAAATTTATAAAATTAATTACATCTGCGTTTTCTAAAAAGAAATATTCTGGATTTCAGCCAAGAGTTTCAAAGTTATGCCCCTTTCCAATTCCGATAGAAATGTTTGCAGTGGTAATCGGTACTCTGATATCGATGCAAATGAATCTTGCGGACACTTACAACGTAATAACAGTTGGCGATATACCAGTAGGGTAAATGTGTAATTAAAATTAGTATTCGATTAACTCATACAGCTTGCAAAAAATGTTTTGTTATAAAAATATTAACTTTTCTATAACTAAGTTGAAATGAATTTATTAAATTAATTTTCGGTTAACTCATTATATAGAAAATATGTTTTTAATAAAACTATAACAAATTGTGAAAGTAAAATAGAGCAATTTTAAATTACTGTAATATTAAAGTTTTTAATTCAATTTTCCAGACTGCCGGTCCCATCTGTACCACCGTTGTCACTTGTACCCAACGTTTTAGTAGATAGTTTCGTGATTACAATGGTTGCTTATACAATATCAATGTCTATGGCATTGATTTTCGCGCAAAAGGAAGGCTATGAAGTCGACTCTAATCAAGAATTGATTGCGCAGGTTTATATAATATTTTTAAATATGTATAATAAATACGCTTATATCGCTTTGTATGCTCTTAATATATACACCTATAAAAATATATCAATTCTATACAATTTTACAGGGACTGGGAAATCTTGTAGGCTCTTTTTTCTCCTGCATGCCTATCACGGCTTCATTATCCAGATCATTGATTCAACAAACTGTAGGTGGACATACACAGTTGGCGAGTTTGATATCATGTGGAATTTTGATGAGCGTATTACTGTGGATCGGGCCATTTTTTCAACCTTTGCCACGAGTAATTATTCTTTTTATCGTTTCTATCTTATAATATAAGCGTCAGATGATGATAAAATGCATTTGATGCTTGTGAGATGCGCAGTGTGTTCTAGCAAGTATAATCGTGGTGGCGTTAAAAGGGATGCTGATAAAGGTCAATGAATTTATCAAGTTCTGGAAATTGGACAAGATGGATGCCGGCATTTGGATTGTCACGTTCATTATCGTGATTCTTTTCGATATTGAGTATGGATTATTGGTCGGTATACTTCTGTGTATAGGAAGGTTACTTATCCTTGCAACGCGACCTTATACGTGTAAGCTCGCTTTAGCACCCGGCACTGAGCTCTACTTGGATTCCAAGAGATACAAAGGAGTACGAAGAATTTTTAATTAAAAAAAAAAAACTTTTTTTTCTCATTAATCTATTATAATGTACATAGGGCGGCGCACGAAATGTCACATTAATTATTGCATTAAAATTATACTTGTAAAATATTTTTCAATTATGTGAACAAATTCTGTATCTACTTCATGGAAATTCTGTTAGATGTGACATCATGAGTCAAAATTGGGTGGAGGTAAAGGCATTAGTTTGTGAAATGCAAAGTTGCACACGAATTATCATACTATTTATTTTACATATAACATTATTTTGCTTTATAATCTTTTGGAGATGCACTCTTATGTTTGATTTTTGCAACACAAATCTTCAAATAATACATGGCATAATTGCACGAGTCTCTACCACAATTTCTGTTTCCACGAAAAACAATACAGCTATTTCTTTATGTTTAACATTTTAGGTCAATCGTCCGTCGGCCGCTATTTCACTCAGTTTCAATTCGTAATGTCATACAACAGAAGAAGTACAGAATTTGTGTTCACACAATTAAAAAATGGATACTTCAGAAGTATAGTTTTAATAAATAAAATGGCATGATATTTTGTGCGCCATCCAATATCATAAGTATTTATTCTCTTAGAAATAGTAATTTTTTTAAATTTCACAATTATATAGAATTTTTGGTAAATCATTAGAATAGCAAATTAAGAATAAAAATTACTGTTAACTCTAATCAGAAAATAAATATTTAATAAATATTCCAGACTGTAGAGATTCCCGGCATCAAAATCTTCCACTATTCCGGTAGTTTGAATTTCGCATCTAAACAATACTTTCGTGAGGAAGTGCATAAGGTTGCGGAGCTAGTACCTCAAAAGGAATTTAAAAAGCAACTACAAGTTACATACAACAGTACCATAGTGGAGGAAATTAAAAAGGTAAATAATATTCAATTTATACTTTTGAAACTATCCGCATAGGAGAATATTCGCTGCGATATATTAATTTAATATAATTGATATAATTGATAATTGATTATATTGCATTTGTTTAATATCTCATCTATAGTCTCGTTATTCGATCTTTATAGTTACGTATTCTTGTACTGGATTTTACTGCATTGTCACATATCGATCTGGCAGGCGCGAATGCAGTGCGAAACATTGTTGATGAATATTGTGGCGTAGAAGTATCTGTTTATATAGCAGGTTGTTCCGGTAAGTATATTTAATCTTTAATATAAAATTTTATTTATATAATTTCTTTCTTAATTAATATCTACTCGTAAATTTAATTCGTGATGCAGTATGTAATCAGAAAATAGAATCAATGGTCATTAATTACTATGTATAATGTTATTTACTCTACATTGTAATATTTTCATCTCTTCAACGATTGATTTTTTTTTACAATTTTTTTTTACGATTTTGTAAATATATAAAAATTAATCTTACAATTTTTGTATTTCAATTGTTCTTATAAAAATCTGTATCTACTGAAATGTCAATATCTTCAGTAGGAAAGATTACAGATGAATTAATCTTTAATAAAAATTAATATATTGATTACAGGTCCTGTATATGAAACATTGAGAAAGTTTAATCTGGTCGAGCATAACGAGAATCACTTTTTCGCCATATTCCCTACTATTGCTGATGCGGTACATTTTGCGCGTTCTCACAGTGAAGTGCCGTCGACATGGAACACTTGTAGCCACGACGAGAACTACATCAGCAGACTTTGAAACTCGAGAAACGAAGTCACTTATATGCGACACCAAAAAGCGTTCGGTCAAACGCTTCCAACGCCGCGAATATTTACACATCTTATCACGATTATTTACCTACTTCGCAATTTAGCTTACTCATTTAAGGCGATAATATTCGATGTTATGTATATATGCTATGACGGTCGTTCCATCATTTATGAATATTAATGTCGTATTTGCAATGATTTAGCGAAACTTCCCATCTACAGGCGTTACAATACAATCGTATTAAGTAGTTCAATTAAGTGATCGAAATAACAAATTTTATCGGAATAATACTTTTTTAAATTCTTATTAAGATAAGAATGATTTTAGTGAAGTATCTAAAATTTTGGAAATTTAAATAGATACAGATTCTGAAAATAATTTTGTTGAATTACGAAAATAATTAAGTAGGAAATTCATAGCATGATGAACAAAGTTGCACATTTTTTTTCTAGCAAAATATGTTAAAATAAAACATTTTTTTCATAATTCATCACCCGCTTTTTATAAGAACAAAGTAATATACAACAGATTTTTTTTTTTTGAGAGAATGACAATACAAGAATATAATTTATATTAGAAGCTTATATGATAATAAACGAAAAATAAAAAATAAAATAAATCATGATTTTAGAAATTAAAAAAATAAAAAAGATTAATCAAAAATATATATATAATTACATACGATAAATAAACTTAAAACAAGTAAGAATTTAGATAAAAGTTTATAAGCTAAAAGAGATTATATAAAAAATGTTAATTGCTATGACGTTAATTGGCCGGATATAAACTATATTTTTTTCGGATAAAAACTATGATTTGAAATCTACAGTCTATGTCACGTATACTATACATTTTCAGCACTGACAGTGAATTTTGGAATACCCTTGTTAGTAATCAGTATGAAATTTATTTTAAAATTCGCGCCGTGTCTGTGCAATCAATGACAATATTATTATCTTTAAAGAAACAATTTAATTAAGCTAAATAACGAGAACATTAACGTGAGGTCTACAACAGAAGTAGTGGTCGTAAAGTTTTAAATCGTAAAAAATGGACAAATCATAGTTGAATCGAATGTGAGAAGAATAATTGACTATTCTATCTGTATTCATAGTGGATTCTTATGGGCTTTCTACATAATCTAAGTTTTAAATCTTAAGCCGTAAGAAATTGCTCAATCACAGTCGAATGTGAGAAGAATAATTGTTTATGATTAATCGATTTCTTATGGCTTAAGAGTTAAAGCTAAGTTATGGCTTACTGTAGAAAGCCTATTACATTTGAGACTGGTGTCTTAAGTAGAGTCTTAAATAAAATACTTACAAAAATATATCAAAAATTGGATAAACTTTTGACGTTACATATGCAACGTATCGACACTTAACATGTTACATTAACTGTTGCGACGGACATAATGTAAAAAAGTATATATTGTATTTCGTGGCTGTGTTCCAAAATTCATTGTCAGCGCTGAAAATTTACGTCACGTCTATATCACGTATATTATACATTTTCAGCACTGACAGTGAATTTTGGAACACAGCCATTGTTAGTAATCAGTTTGAAATGCATTTTAAAATTCGCGCGCGTCTGCGCGATCAATACACAATCACTTATTGTCCACGTCTCGATTATCTCGAAAGAGTCGAAGTCTCGAATCGATCTCAAATCGAAGTAATCGGTAATCGTTTCTGTCAGCTCGTGTTCTTCGTAGCCACGTTTGTATATTTGTTCACGATGAACGCGTGGATGCAATACTTCAAATCCATTCCAACGCATATGGTAAGTAACGAAGTCTTTGAATAATCACGCTGAAATGAATATCAATCCACGATATGTCCAAGGCGAGTGCATTCCTTATTCGCGAGGTTAGGATTACCAAGGCACCATATGTCAATGCGATTGATACCGCGAAATAATTTATGTATTTACTTAAATAACATTGTAAATCTATAAATAAATTTGTTAGTTCTATGTTTATTAGTTACTTGTAAATTTGTATTCCATATATGCTATTTCCAAGCCCTATAAATTTATGTACTCTTATTATTTATGCTATTTGTTTTAGGATTATGATGGCCAAGCTAGAGCGGAGAAATTGTCGCGGGTCATAATAACGTTATTTGGGGTAAGCTACCATTTAAAAATGTTGAAAATATTTGAAATTATTATCATAGTTGAAATAATATAGAATTAGATTGATCAAATGAAAAGATGATTGCAGCTATTTCCAGCATGATATCAAAGTCTATTATGTACATTTGATGTTGGCTACATATGTAATGTTACATGTGTGTAATGTGCATGTGACATCATGTGTCCTCAAACAGGAGCCGTCCAGTTCACTCATTAAGTCAAAAAATAAAAATTCATTTCAAAAATTCATCTTACGAAGAACAACATGCAATGTGATATGATTTCTAATCACTGAAGACACCATGCCAATTGACTTCAATTTATTTCATTTTCTATAACACAATTTTCACCATACATGGCAATTATCTTATGACGAATGTCGATTAGAAGATATCACCGTATGTTTTTCATCAGACAATCCAGTCTAAATGCTTTCTATGCTTATCAAATGAATTGACAATAAAGCAACTGATTACTGATTATGCTCTTTACAACGCTTCCCAACGCTATTCAAAGATACGTTGTGCCCGTTTAACATTACATATGTAGTCAATATCAAATATGCATAATAGATTTTAATATCATGCTAGGAGTGATTGCTACAACGTTCTTTACTTTTTTAATCAAACTTATACATATTTTTTACAGGTAGTCGGCTTCATTTGGGGATATGCCATTCAACAATTCTCGCAAACAATCTATATTCTAAGTGCTGGATTTGTTATGGCAGCATTAATCACTGTTCCTCCATGGCCTATGTACCGTCGTAAACCATTGGACTGGCAAAAACCACAGTTTGAAGTTGTTCCAAAGCTCAAAAAGAAAAAATAATTGCCTGACATTTAACACCTCTAACAAAATCTAATATATTATGCAATCTTCAATATGAATTGATTGCTGATAGTGCATATGTACCACTGAGCATTTTCAGTTGCAATTATGAGATACAAATGTCCTTAATGTATGAATACAAGTGCGTATTAGAACAAGTATGAATGTGAAAGACTTTAGATTTCTTTTTTGTAAGATACACAAATATTGTACTTTAATGTGTGTTAGTTGTAAATGCGAATTACAAATAAAATAATATTTGCATAAAAATATATTTACGAAAAATATTTTTACGAATTTAAGTAATTTATAAATAATAAGATAAAAGAAAATTTTAAGAGCAATAAGATTTTCATGCCGGCCGAATTGATGATTTTGATGAAAGGAATAAAATAAATCAAGTAAATCTGTTATATACAGATAAATTGTATTGCATTAAAAATAATCCTGTTTTAATTATTCTCTATTATTATATTATGCAGTACTGTACATCCAATTCTTCTTCGTGTGCATTATATAATAAAATTTCAGCATTTATTAATTGTCATAATTAATAAATGCTGAAAACAGAAACGATTAAAGTCATTTGATTATTCAATAAGCTTGATACATATGTAAGCAATATATTTAAAAAATGAGATTTCTAGATATAATTAAATTTAATAAGCGGCTCGCTAATTTGGAAAAATTAATAATTTTCTCGAATAATTTCTTTCGAACGAGCATATTATCTCATCGCGTTATACATAAAACATTCATAATTACCATTTCGCATAATGTAAGTTCAAGAAAGTGTAAGGCAATAATATATAATCAAATAATTGCCCGATGTTACATCGCTTCAGTTTCACATTACAGGTTCTTACGTAAAGAAAAAAAAAGGAGGATATCCAAACGTAATCCTTATACACTTGCAACAATTTCACACGAGCGATAGCGTTTCCCTTCCGTAACGGAACTGTATTCTTATATAATCGTAACAGAAATGGCAATGGCCACGGATCACTTCTCGCAAATCATTAATCGATCAATTACGCGTCCTTCGCCATTGCAACACGCCGCGCCGTTATCTTGATCAGAGCCGTTGGGCGAGTTCCAACGTTTGACTTTCATCGATCACGCTTGTTTATTTTGTCCGATCGCCAACTATCTGACCATCATTTCCTTCAAAATCACCGCACCTACACTGACTTTCACAAATAGCGGTTTCGTGCAAAGACGATAATTGTCGCGGCTCAAAAAAGACTGGGATTTAGATATGATATAGTTAAATTATAATGTCCAAGGCTTTCTCTCCTTTCCTGCTTACACTACTTCTAAGTCAAATGAGTTTGTAAATTTATAAAAATTTAAGCTGTTATATTTCACAACTTATATTTCGAAAATGGCTTACGAATTTCGAGTCGATTTTTTTTTAATATTAAATATTTCAACTAACCTGTGCTGTTTCCATAGATTAAAATAAACGATCGGCTTCATAGGTAATAATAATCTTTGTGGCTGAGTCGATACATTATATTCGCTCGTATTTAAAATAAAATAGATATATCTATACAGGGAAAGAAAGTACGCATTACTTGTAACGCCGGCCGTTACTATTTATCGTTATTTTGTTGTAATAATAATTTAATAATTTCGTTGCAAATTTTTTATATAAGAACATTAGAATTGGAAAAGTCACTCGTTATTTGTAACGATACTTATAGCTTGTTGAAAACGGAATATATCCATCCTATGTATGTACATAAAATTTGGCGAAAGCGAGAAACAAAATTTTTAGTGCAGCCAAGATGGCACTAAATTTTGGGGTGCAACGACAAATAACAGGCTCAAATAAATTACTCACTCTTGGCTGTATCCAGCTGCATCACTGCTATCTAATCGATGCTCTCTCAATCTTCTCCCTCATCGTTCCATCGTTACTGCATCTTTCTGATACACGACGAGATCATGCGCTTCTTTTTCTTGATCTTCTTCAATAGAAAAGTCGACTCAGGTTAGCTTCAAACCCTCTAATCAAAGGGTGCTTTCCATTTGATGACACAAGTCGACACAAGTATCGTTCTATCTTTGTGAATCACTTTCTGAATGTCAAAGATGCATTCGGAGAGACGCTATTAGCGCTATTTGTGTCATTCTATCCTTGTTTTAACGTTTAAACAACGAAGATAGAATGATAATGTAGCGCATATAATAGCATCTCCCCGAATGCCACAAGAAGAATAAAACGACATTTATGTCGACTTATGTCATCCAATGGAAAGTACCCAATGAGAATCTAATCCTTTTTGCTTCTAGGAGACTCCTATGGAGGCTTACGCGGTCTCAAGTCTCATTACAAATATTTCAAAGCATTTAATTTACCAATTAGAAAAAAAGTTTACCATTTAAAAAATGCTTCAAAGCATCAGTAGCATTATGTTGAGGCTGACTGTACTCTTATTCAACTAATATCGAGCGAAAAATTATCACGAATGTAAATACGTGACATCATCGTGATGTCCGTGACGATCACGATGACGATCACGTACGCACTACTTTATCGAAGTTAGAAGTGACGATCGCGCGGCACTTCAGGCGGTACTCCCGAGGTCTCAGGTGTGTTCTGAAGTATGAAGCGCATGAAGGATAAAATGATACCACAGTATAGGGCGACACAGTGATCATGTCATCTTTGTTTAACATTGGCAAACAACAAGGATGTAATCCATTGTGTCACACCGTGTCATTTGTGTCGCTTGTTGGAAGACACACATAACTATACAGCACAGAAAGATTGCAAAAACATTGAAGAATGATTTCACTGAAACATTGCAATATTGCATGGTGGTTGCGAAACGTTGCTGAATCATTGTTACAAAATTCCAACAATGTTAAGGTGTCCGCTTTTTGTTATATTGCAACAAAACGTTCCAGCAATATTGCACTGTAATGTATTTGATAAATTTTTTACGAAAACTCTCTCTAAAATGAGAACTATTTCTATACATATATATATCACTAATTTTAATTTTTCTACAAATCGCATTTCTAGCGATATGTGCTTTCCAAAAGCAATTTTTTTATGGTAAAACCATAAAATATTCCAATAAATGTGATATTAATTCTGGAGGATAAATTTATTCGTAAGGATAAAACAGGTTTGTGTGAACAAACTACAAATATTATCCACATTAATAATACAGTCGCTTGGTAAATTAATCATGGATTAATCGCAGTGATTCTTTTTAATTTCAACCTCTGAATCAATTGAAATCAATTTAAAAATGACAGTATGAAATTTATTAATAAAGTTCGAATGCTGGTTTCTTGCGTCACATCAGGCATAAATACATCATCGATCACATAATTTATATTTCGATAAATTGTTTTCAATAACTTAATTGCTTATTGTCTTATCCGATAATGATGCATTGATTATATCCAAACTCGATATTATACAATCTTTTGATTTCATTTTTATATTTATTTAAAATAAATATAAAACTCAGCTAATAAAATAGCCGTCAAATAATAGATCAATACATTTTTTATTTAAATATAAAATGGATTATATTAATTATTATATCATAAAAACGACTGTTAAACTAAAAGACTACATAAATATTATAAAAACACTTATATTTTTATATTATTGTAACAATTAAAGAATTGCAGTTTTGCAATGTTTGTAGAATATTACAAGCATATTACTACTGATATTTTGTAGACATATTGTTAATTTAATACATTTCTATAATATCTCTGCAATATTATATTGCAGTCTGCAATATTGTAACATTGCAGCAATATTGCTTCAATCTTCTGTGTTGTATGGATAATCATACCCAGTAGCAACACTGAACGTCGGCACCTTTGATGTAAGTATTCTTAGATCACATGATTCACCGCTATGTTGTGAAGTATACACAGTAGAGTTAGATGATAGGAGAGGCTCTTAAATTTGAATTTCTATTAAGCTTCTAATACGTCCGCCATATTCCTAAGTGTACAAACCGATATATGCGCACACTAAAAATTGCACTAAAAAGTTCACTGTCGCTGGATATGATTATATTGTGATGATACCTCATGCGCTTCATGCGTAATTCGAAACTTACCCCCATTAGAATTGCGTTTTAAGATAGAAACTTGGCTCGCGGTTTGGAGAATTTGACGTATATATGTATATAAATTCATTTTATATATTATCATACGCATCAAGACAAGGATCAAAATTTCTTTTGTTTCAAAATAATAAGTTATCTTAAATTTAATAATAAATATACTAATTACAGAGGCCAACTGTTTATTGCAACTGTTAATTAATACTGATTTGCTTATTCAAGAACTACTTTTTATGAATACTATTTATTTACTATCGTAATTGTGCTATTTTTGTATTAAAATTTTTGATTCCAAAATACGTACATTATTAAAATGTGTAATAATTATAAGATACTTTTTTATGAAAATATAAATATTAATTTATTAGAATGTTTTGAAAAAATAATCTTGTAAAATAAAAATTTAATGGACCAATTAATTGTTTTGCATCATAATAGTATTATTCATTTTCAGATACAATATTATATCACAAAAAATCCCTATTAGATTATGTATTGTGTCATGTTCTTCGAAGCACATTACCGGTCAAGACGCAAAAAGAACTCGCATTAACGCGCGCACATAGCGAGGTAAAAATCGCTCGGCGTTACTTCTTACACAATTGGAAGATATACCAGATCCACACTGCTAATAGCAAATTTCTAAAACCATTTCGAGACAAAAATTCTAATATCTCAAATGTCGGGACTATAATAGTACTTGAATTATAAGCATTTAGAATTAGCCAATGATATCGCTTAAAGTTGATGTATTTAGATGTGGTTAATATTTCGCAACAAAATATCAATCACAACTAAACGAGGTATTTAAATAGACATAATTCGCAAATTCTAAATGCTTATTAATTTTGATGCAGTAGGTCTGGGACATCCATATTGATGAATTCATCGGAACGAATAATCGCTCAATCATATTTTTATATTTATGTTTATTTTTTTTTTCCTATTCGACTTTTTTTCGACCGAGCGGCTACCTGCTTCGTATTGAGATACCCAAAGGCGAATGTGTAAGAGGTTACGAAACGCTTTCTCCTTGTATGATGAATATTTTAAGTATGCAGCTTGCACCACTTCCTGTTACACCGATTGGGTCTGCCGATATGCTATCGAAAAAAAAAAAAGAAAAGAGCATAATTGCAGTGGAGCGTGTAATATGTACAACATGGTCTTGATCGTTACCTTGGTCTTAACACTGAATGGTTTGTTTGGAAAGCTTCGTAATCGGTCTGAATGCAGGAGAATTGGCAAGAATGCTAGTATTCTTATATGCAGCTGATGTACGATATCGATAAGATACATGCGTCTATAAAAAAAATTTAAGTTAACAAAATTAGACACGTTTACTGCCATTCGAGATATTAATGTGTAATTTCGAAATTGTATCTTTCATTCAATTGCAATTAAAATTAATACTTCTTTCGCTGCATAAGCCTTAGAATTTACTTTAATAAATGTGTTAATTTTAACACATATGAAAAATTAATGTATTAAAGTGTTATACAGTCAAAGTGTTATAAATTAATGCATTTATTAAAGTAAATTATAAGAATTCAATAAACGCAGCGAAAAAACTATACATATACGTTTTGTATTTATAATTATACATATAATTGCAAGGTAAAATAATTATGGTTAGAAGTTTCTACAGTTATTGCTATAATGTTAGTAATAATAATTATATTAATATTTTTATTATATTTATATTATATTTATATTTCTATTTATATTATATTTATAATTGTATTAAAAAATATACGTTAGTACCAAAAATTACTATAAATCATATATGTTTACAGCACAGAAACTTGGAGCAATATTGCTGGAATAATCTATGTTATATTGCAGTTAAATTATAGTAATTGCAACCAATTTTTGCTCTCAGTATATATAAATATCACGGAAGGAAATTATTGTTAGGGGAAACACGATACACAGTATGCAATTATGTGTGCAAGGTATCATTCGTGTACACGCGTTACATCAATAATGATATATTTAGCATCATGTTCACACGTGTTCGCGTCCATTTGTATTTGTGTCCAACTTTCGCTAATCTAATATTTTATTTACGATTAGAGGCAATCAATTACGATGTAAATTAACTTCCTTCAAATTCCACACGCGATATTTGGGAAATCGTTCATTATATCATTCGTGACTAGGATTATGTATATACGACGATTATGTATATGTCGCGATATCGTGTCACACTTAATAATGAATTCATAGAACTTTAACCTTTTACGGAATTAATCAGACTTAAGTTTCTCTCTAAAACCAGAAGCTGTTTCAACGACGCAATGCTACGAGTGAAATCAGTACAATTTATTGATGCTAAAGTGAGGACTTCCTGCGTTCGTGCATATACACGAATATAGTGTAATCTTTTTATAGGATAATCAAGAGTAAAAGTATTACAATGAGAGAATCCATCTCTATCTATTGTGCGTTGGTCAAAGAAAAAGGAAAAGAAAAAACACATCCAATGAAATATTTTTCAGATCAAGAGAGGAGAACAGTGTTTCACTTCGTGACGTAACGCCTATTTCCTGATATTTTTATAACATAACAGAATATATAAATTAATTTATGAACTAATGAGAAATTTATGTTTTCGAGAAATTTTCAGATTTTTGTGCGCACTCTCACTTTTTCTATTCACTCTCACAGAAGTTCTTTTATGTAAATTACATATACCATCTTTATTATATCATAATAATTAATTTAAATACGAAATTACAATGATGAATTATAATGATGAAAAACAATAAGAATTAAAGTTACAGAATAATAGTATTATTATATAATATATCATTCTATAAAATATTAATTACAATGCACGTTATTAAGATAAACAAAGTAATACTTTCACTTAATAAGTCAATTCATTATTGTTATACAATCAAAAAAAAAGTTTTCACACGTATTAAACTGGACGTCATTTAGCAATACATTTATCAAAATAATCCAGTAAGTAATTTCAATAATTATTACATATGTGTACAATAAATTAAATGTAATGGGAGAATAACAGAAGAGTAAACGAAACTTTTAGGAGGCGAAAATTGAAACATCAAAATGTAAAGGAAGCGTAAATGCTTCTTTTACATTTCATTGTTCCAATTTTCGCCTTTTAGAAGTTTCGTTTACACTTCTGTTACTCTCCCATTATTCGATACTTACGTTCTGATTTTTATTTTCATCGGGGAAGTCACAACCATCGCGGACTCACACTTTTTTAGAAATTATTTTGACAAACGCCAACAAGTCTGAATCCGATCCGTGAACGAGAAAAAGGAAATTGCTGGAGTTACGTACGATTGTACACGTTATCGTGCAAAATCCGATCTCAGTACGCTGAGGCACACGCATGCTCGATCGTATTGCCGCATTTCCCGCACCTTCGAGACGCAACTTACACATATCGTACGCACAACGGAAAGTTACGTAGCTCTGAAACGAACGTAACGCAGACCGTACGTTTCCTTGCTTTTACGTAACCCCCTGGATCCCGAGCTACTTTGCTCTCCCACCCCGTACAATTTCACCGGGTAGTTTTGATCATCGCCGTGTCCGTTCTTTATAAGCGGACATCCCCGACGATCAAAACACAGAATCGTATCGACACAGTTTGCAAACAGTGCAGCACGCACAGCCGTCATCGCCGCCGTGAATTTTCAAAAAATAACCGTAGATCGATTAAAACAAACAGAGTCGAAGATGCGCTCCCACACTATCGCTGTGAGTGATTTACTATTATATACCTACGTATTATTTTCATCGCACTCTTTTCGGTACTTCCGACGTTCGTCGTTTGGTTTTGTGGTCGTCAGTGATTTTAACAGTACAACTAAGTGTATACCGCGTCAATTTTGCAAAAATGTGACTTTGTGATTGCAAAATTTCTCTCGAAGATGAGAGTTCCCGGGAGATATTCGAAATTTCTTGATATTCAAATCGTAATTTTGTATAATTAAGTTGTACTCTTCCTATTCAGGCGAAATTTTAATTAACCCTGCGTTTCATTCTATCTTTCTTCCGAAATATAATGAATGATAAAGGTAGAATGAAGCTTCAACGCGTGTGCCCAAAGCGAACGTAGGATATATGACAGATAAGCAAAATTTTTTAATGTATATCTTTTATCTTACTATACGGCGATAAAATCCATTGACTGTTTGTAGAGCTGTAATTTTTTTCCAGTATTTAATTAGACTAAATAAATATTCAATAAAATAATCATTGAATATACATTTTTCGAGGGTAATGCGTTTAAACTAGTAATATATCTCAAAGCTTACGTTCAAGACCAAAATTACGAACTTTTGTTATAACATTAAAATTCTTCCATTAGGAAAAAAAGAAAAAAAATTGGTTTTTTCATTGACTGGAGAGATCTTGATTAAGTAAATGATAACACAAGCAGGTAAAACAAAAATTTAATGTTTGAACTAAAAATCAGATTTTTATGTATTTTAACGCTGATTTTTATGTATTAAAACACAGAATCTGATGTTCAATTTGCTCCATCACGTTACAATAATAATACTGGAAAATCGAGCTGTTTTCCGTCGATAAAAAAATTTGTGATGTGATGGAGTAATTTGAACATTGAATTCGATTTTAGAGCGTCAAAATACATAAAAATATCAATGTCTATTCTTTAAATAAAAAAATGTTTTGTGTAATCATTGTTGCTTGAATTTATAGAAGCCCGGTGCTTTTACATCGTTACGCAGGAAAAAGACGGATTTTAAGAATGGTGAAACGCGAATTTAAAAAAAGCCGTGCATTTAAATGACTTCTGTACGCGACGCACTTTCGATATTACAAACAAACCGCGATCACCCACCTCTCGTGTTGCAGTTGCTCGTGTTCGGAATAATGGCTGTGGTTTTGGCATTGCCGGGAGGTCATCATCAGTAAGTAACGCTTCAACAGTTTTTTTTTTTTTTACTTATATTTTAATCTAGAAGTTTCACTCTGTTAGAACATCACACCTCTCTTTAAAATTACTTATAATTTTAATTATTTATAATATAATATAGATAGTTATTATATAGTATAATTATTAATAATTTTGATTACTCATTGCATAATAACAAACAATTAAAATAATAAATAAATAAGAAGAATAATTAAATATGATATTCTTTTTTTTATTTGATTTTATTTGATCTTATTTGATATCGATCAAAATTTTACTTATAAATCATTTACTTGTAAATATGATATCACATGAAAAATTGAATGATTTCAGTGAACATCATGTAATCCACGTGCCTTACAAAGTACATACGATCCATCATCATCACACGAAAAAGATCCACGTGCCCGTACATCATGTCGAGAAAGTCCCCATTCACATTCCGTTTCCAGTGCATCATGTCGAAAAAGTACCAGTCCCAGTACCTGTTCACCATGTCGAAAAAGTAGCCGTACCTGTTCCAGTTATACATAAAGTTCCCGTCCCTGTACCAATACATGAGGAGAAACATGGTTGGTTTTAAACGGACGGCTTTGTCTTCAATTCCAATTATGTTATAGGTTTGTACCGTCTATTTGTAATTTGAACAAAGGTCTGATTAATACACTAAAATTATATCAAATTAAAAAAGACACATTTTTAATACATATTAAAATTTTTACAGTAATTTTAATTTTTTTAAAAATATTTTTCAATAATTTTCAAGAAAGAAGGAAAGAATTTTATATAAGTATACTTTACGTAGGATATCTCTTTTTTTTAATTATAACAGTATATAATAATTTATTATATTTTATTATAATAGTAATGTACAAGATAAAGTCTAGGACAATCTATATATTGTGAATATGTATATCTATAAGTTATCAATACTATTTGATTTTTTTTATCGTAAAAGTATAATTACTCTAACTTGCTAATTGATTTATACGTATACTTAACGATTTGTAAACTGGGTTTTCAGGTCACCGTACAAGGTGGAATCCGAGTAAGTAAAAGTTAATAAAATTCATTCCTCATTGTGGATCCATTGATAAGAAGTTTTCTCGTAAAATACAAAGAGGATGAAACTGATCAGTACAAAATTACTCGCGCCACCAGTACAGCATTAAAAATTTAGTGTAAGAACCAACTACTCTGTGCACGCATGTGTACTCAGAAGCGAAATACTTGTATATACTTTACTTCACGTTACACTTTTTTATTATTTTTATATAATAAACTCTTTTGATATAAAAAGAAATATTTGGATGGTACTTTTATTCATTTCCTTTATTTTTATTAAATAATTACAATTCTAAAAATTAATAATTCGTAGAAACCACAAGGAAAGAAATTATTCATTTGACTATCTAGCTAAGTTTATTGAAATTTTTTAAATACTATCTGCTACAAATTTTGATAACAAAAAGTCGCCATATTTGATACAAATTTTGTTATATTCAAAACTGTCAGCAAATTGATGGCAGATAAGGAATAAAATTGATGGAAAAAAGAAGAAGCAATTCAATCAAGTCATTAGTTTATAAATATGATTTATTTTACACAATTAACAATATAGAACGATAACAAACAAGTCGTTCAGACATCATCAGACGATTATGATTAAATAACTCTGTCATAACAAAGTTCCTTAATCATAAGAATATCGCGAAGATAATTTACCAGTCGACCTCTTCGTGTTTATGGTCATCGTGTGATTTGACGTGAATCGGTATGTAAATTTTCTTCACGTGTGTATGATGATGTTCGTGAATATGATACGGCACGTGGATTTTGAAGTGCGTGCTAAAAGCAATTTCAAGTTTCTCTAAATAATCTTAATGTATCATATAAAACTGTATATCATTTAAAAAGAAGCAATTTATATGAAGCAATAATGCAAAAACTAGAAAATTACTGTTCGTGATGATGACCACCAGGATACGGCATTGCCAATACTAAAGCCATTGTGACAACCAGCAAAAGAGCCTAAAGCAGAAAGATGTTACATAAGAAATACAATAAAAATTTTATTTTGAAATATTTAAAAACATTGTTTTTTACACGTCATAAACCATGCATACGCCTATGATTTAATCCATAATCGGATTAGAGACAGATCATAGATCTTATCTTTTATTGGAAAAAGTTAATCATATACATTGTGGTTTTATCAGAAAATCGAAGAATAAAATGGAAGTAATAATAATCAAAGGGATTTATCGTAAAATTGTAATTATTAGGTAAAATTAATTTGATAATGAGAGAAGAGATATTATCGAGAATGTTTGAGGTAATTTTTATACAGACGCATAGAAATGTAAATTTAGACGTATAGAAATGTAAATTTATGTATTATTACATCAATCTTTTCTCGTTTTTTTTGTCATTATCTCTCTTTTACAAATACTTATATAAATATTTAATATTTAAGCTAATTAGGAAATAATTAGTTTATTTATAATATATTTTTTATATTTTTTATTGTATTTTTTTAATTGTCGGTTTTTTCTTTCTATTTTAATTAATTTAAAATAAATGTTATTAAAAAAAAATTAACTTTTAAGTAATTAATAAGCTAATTGTTAAAAACCAATGCAGTGATAAAAATCAATTTATTACTCATAATTTATTAACCTATTATAAAATAATAAATACTTTAGCGTAAAATAAAAATAAATAAATAAAGTAAATAAATAAATTCAAAATAAAATCTACTGTGTGTTTTATAAAATTATTAATCATAAAAAAGTGCACATATTATTCTTATTTAACACAATTTTTATTAGAAAAATCTCAGAGAAAATGTATTTCCTGTTTTATCATTCACATTATACTAAAATAAAATAAATTTCAAACAAAATGAATATGCATACAACAAAATTCTCAATTTGTAAGATTTTGTAAAATTAACAAAATATTTTCGTATTACACATAAAACTTGCTACAAGTTGTACATCGTCTAAAATGGATTTGATCTGTATTTTTCTGTTTCAACAAAGTAACTATTGATGATTAGCATATTACTGAAAGGAGAACTAAAAATAAAATCGTCACTTTATTAAGCATCCATACAAGCGCATTTATCTCGTCTCGCTCAATTAAATGAATCGACATCACACAACATAACGAATTCACACTCAAATCCGATACCCACGTGTATTTCGAATTTGAACATGTTCACTCTATATATGCGCTAAATGTGCGCTTAACTCTTCTGAGAGCGGAGTTTAGTGGTGACTAAAAGTCTCTTTCGCAGCCCGCCTTATAAATAGAAACATAGTCAGTGAACCGTGTATGAAAACTGAACAACAACGGTGGACTTGTTTTCTTGAAAACAGTTCCTATATGAACCACTTTATTTCACTTGAATCACTCTCACCTAAGTGGTTTACGCAAATTTTCACGTGTAGTTTCACATGCACATTGTCGTAAACATAATTTTCGCAAAGTTCTCTGTTGCAAATTTCGACGTTCACGCTTTGATTTGTAGATAGACTTACATACCTTTCAGTAGAGTGTGGTCACCTTTGCGAGTTATCTAGTTTGAAAGTATCAAAATACACTTAAAAAAGAAACACACCCGGAAACTCGCCGGTATGATTTCTCCTTCGAAAGAAAATCGACGCATTATTCTCCAAATATAATGAAAGTAAATGAGTTGCTTCTTCATCAAATATCATAGCAACATTGTCAGGAAGTAGTAGTTATTAGTTAAAATTAAAATAAAAGATGAAAAGAATTACATACTCATAAAGAGAAAATTGTTCTGATGAAATAACTTCCTTTCTTTACCTTCAAGTGAAATCGATTTACCGCAATTCAAGTTGCACAAATTGCATGACTCCTCGAAAAAGCGACTGCGAAGAATTCTGATTTTCCCACCCATTTTATTTCTTATTCGATTTCTTATTCTTATTCGAAATTATGTCGCTTATTACATTTATTATATAAGAACGGTCATCACGGTTGATTAATAATCTCTAGTCACTTACATATTATGTATATATAACCAATTAATTAAAGATATTACATTATGAACTTTTATGCAATTTACGTAATCCATTACGATATACTCTCGATTTTTATGATTAAACATGTCTATAATATTTCTAAGTACATAACTACTTAAAAGACAATTTTCTTCTTTATTTAAATTATTTTTAAATATTACCTATGTAATCCGAGAATGTTGTTTCTTTTTACTTTCAATAATTTAAAAATATAAAATACAATAACAAATGTAACAAATTTTATATCATTTTCTCTATATATATATATATATATATTCTATAATAAAGAGAATTTTTCAATGTATAATCATATCTTTGTGATATTCTTTATGGATTAATAAGAATACAGGTTATTATTCTCGTTTTAGTGTTCCATGACACATGTGTAAACAGTTATATTTTACATACATACAAGTGAAATCGCACCTCGTTTATTACATGATTGGTTCTTTCACTTTCTGCTTACTTTCGATTTTAAACTAATCCAGCGTTAACGCACTTTACGATTCAAATGCGATTTTATTTTAATGCCAGTTAACAGATGTCGAGATTAAAGCGCTACGTAAAATTGATGTACTCATTAAGAAGTGAAAATCATGTTTGATATATATATCCCTGAATAGAAGTATTCCTCTTTTCTTACAGAAAGCAAATCGTATAATATGATATAGAGACAGATATATTTAATGAATAATAAAAGACGTAGGGATAGAGATATAAATAGAAAAAAAATCAAATAATGGACTTTATAAAATTTTGTACTTTTTCAGAAATAAGTATATTTAATTAATAACTAGCATAAATATTTAAATTAATCTTAACACGAGTATTATTTATTTTTTATTTAGGTATAAACACGCAGTATGTAATTTAGAAAATATGTTATAGTTATTATTTAACAATAACTATAACATATATAATAATACTTATATAATAATCATAATTTTTATCATCCTTTGAACTCTTGAAATTCATTATAGAAAAATCTAAAATTTTTTTCTGCATTGTCTACAAGTTACAATCTGCATCATCATCTAAACTAATTTCCGCTTATTCTGAACTTCCAATATTGTCTAAAAAAGTTCAAACTCTTTGTTAGGTGCTGGAGATTTAAGTAGAAACAAATCAAATTTGCATTTTTTTATTAAAAAATATGTACATTTTTTTCAATGTTTTTCTATTTAAAAAAATGATTTTTAAAAAACAAAATTTAAATATGCAAATATCAATATATTCTTTTTTATTGTTAAATTTTTGCCAGTTTGTGTGAATACACATTCAATAAATTTATTATATACAAAATATCATGTAATTGATGTTGTTCGATATTTTTGTTACTGCATTACATTGAGATATTAAGCGGAAATAAGAGGCTACAATTTATGTTTGTTATATACTAACGATCATACTAACCATCTTCGTAAGTTATTTCCTGCAAGACTTCCTTATCATTTATCGTGATAAATGATCATACTAATATTACTATAATGTATGGACAAGTATTAATGTAAATTAGAAATTAATGGATAATAAAACAAAAAATGCAAGTGAAAGCGAAATCTTTGCTAATATACACTTTGCTAATATAAAATTTAAAAAAATTTATATTTTATTCAAAAGTAAACTGTTCAAAAATAAGTACAAGTTTAATAGATATAATTGGCTAAGTATATCATTATATTCAAAAACCCTATAAAACTTTATTCAAAAATTATTTATAAAAAATGAATATGTTATTAATGCAATTACTCAACAATAATAATTCAACACCGTGCAATGAACAGATATTGTGTTTCTTCAAAATCTTGTCGATTATCCAGTCTATTGTTTATTTCCTTTTACATATGGGAGGATAGAAAGACTTCTTTTGTTTAACTCATTCTGTGGTGTTGTGTGTATATGAGTTTCTTGTCCTAAGCCTGTATTGATTGTTCTGTTTATATCCTCCTGTTTATATCCGTTCTGTTGCGAGGTTTATTTCAAGTGGTTGAATTCTGTCTGCAGATTTAGTATCTCTCTATCAGAGGATATATAATGCTCTATGCACAAGAGTGAATTGCTGCCTATTTTTGTGCTGGATGGTGATTCCGCATGTAAGTATCTATCAGTGTGTGTTGGCTTCCTGCATATTTGATGACCCAGTGTTGTCAGTTTCTTTTGTGATAAGAACATCCATTCTTAATTGAGTATATAATTCAAACATAAAGAAAAAATAATGTCATATATTAAAAACATACAAAAACTTTATTGGAACAACATCATAATACAATGTTCTATTTACATATATATATATATATATATATTTAATTATTTTTTGATCGCAAAAATTGTGTATATTTTCTAAAGTGCTTGGTGAGCAAGGCACGTAAAGATCTAAATTGAGGTGCGTGCCGGATTTAAAAATGAGGTATAAAAATATAAAAATAATAAAAAATAATGTGTAACATAATCGTAATCATGAATTATTACGATTTTTATAATTATATGCGCTTAATAGCTTTTATCACAAACCAGTTTAAATGTCTTTAACGCTTACTTGAATTTATAATTGTAAATATTCCCATTTTCTACTATATCTACTTCTAAAGTAATGTCTTCAGCAATACATATTTTTAAAAATTTGTGATTTATCGTATATAAATTCAAGTATTCAAATAATATTTCCAAAAAATAATTATTTTTATGATAAATTTTTCTCGCGGTATCATAAATCTGTCGTAAAAATTAGTCGAGTTAAGTCAGCGTGTATTTGTTTCAATATTTTACTGTATTAATTTATTATTCTATAACAATTGAAAAAATTGTCTAATCTAGTTTTTACGGCGTCATAAATATAGTAATTAAGTCGGGTCTATTTGATACAATGGTCTACATTAGTCTACAAAGAGTAAGATAATTTATTTTTAAAAAATGTCAAATTAATTTTTTACTGACTAATTGTTTAAAGAAACTATTTTTTGATGAATCTATACATCCGTCTTTCCTATGACTTTATAGAAATATAAATTACGTATGTCAGTTTGTCGTCATTTCGTTATGTCAAATAATAATCAGATGTAAAACCAGTGAAATAGTCTCGTTTAACATATTTCTGTTGATATTGTTATAAAAAATTACTAATAAAAATTTAAAAAACCAACAAAATTTCAGTCTTAAAATTCGTACAAAAAAAAATAAACAATATTAAATTCTTCTTTGTATATATGGTATATCACACAATTAAAGTGGCAGCGTAATGATTTCTACTGAAGATTTAAACTTGCTTTTGTATCAATCAATCAAATATCAGTTGGAAATATGTCAGTGTGCAGATATTTATAACTGTAAATAACTGCAATGTCCAACTTGTATTGATTACAGTAGAATAATTTCTTATTTCTTTTTGTGATAACCGGAGAAACCACCACTATGACCTCCACCGTAACCACCACCACCGCCACCTCCACCGCCACCGCCGTGACCGCTTGAATAGGAATCGAAGCCGCCAGAACTGTAACTGCTTCCGCCGTGGCCACTGAAAAAATATCAATATGAAATATTATACGTGTATAAGATAATTTATGTACAATAATTGAGACTTATTATTTTTTTTATTAATATTTATTTCTACAAATGTAAATTAACTTTAGCAAAATTCGACATTTACCTGCTACCAAAATCAGATGATATACTATTGCCATAACCGCTGGAGCCATGATCATCTCCACCGATATCATGTCCACCAAATCCACCTCCTCCGTGACCACCACCAAAGCCACCACCGCCGCCATATCCACCTCCTCCTCCAAATCCACCGCCGTGACCACCTCCAAATCCACCGCCGTGGCCACCTCCAAATCCACCACCGTGGCCACCTCCAAAACCACCACCATGTCCTCCTCCGTATCCACCACCTCCTCCAAAGCCACCGCCGCCACCTCCATGTCCTCCGCCAAAACCACCACCTCCATAACCGCCGCCGCCACCACCATGTTCATCGTGCTCTATGATAATCCCGCCGCCTCCGCCACCTCCTCCGCCGTAACCGCCACCTCCGTGACCACCTCCAAAACCGCCGCCGCCGCCGCCGCCATGTCCTCCATGATCTATGATAATACCGCCGCCTCCACCACCTCCGCCGCCGTAACCGCCGCCTCCGTGACCACCTCCAAAACCTCCGCCGCCGCTGTCACCATGTCCTCCATGATCTATGATGATACCACCTCCTCCGCCGCCGCCATAACCACCTCCTCCATGGCCACCTCCAAAACCACCGCCACCGCCGTAACCTCCTCCTCCATGACCACCACCATGATCTACAATGATATCTCCACCTAAAATAAATTATTGTTTTTAACATTTTATTTATTTTGATATCATAAATATGATACAAAAAGAGAAAGAGAAAAAGAATGAAAGAAGAAAGAAAAAGGAATTTTTTATTTAAACAAGATAAAAATAGAATAAATTTCTATTCATGTTTAAAATAATTTACATTAATAATTATTAAGTGGAAACTTTAATTTCATCTCTTTGCATTTTCTTAATGCATTTTATCACGAATGCATTTAGTCATTAATCACATATATTCATTGCTTAATAAATAATACATAGTATAATATATTATTTTTCTTCCGGCGTTTCTTTTCCTGAATACCTCTATCTTTACAAATTCATTTTATAAACAAAAAAAAAATTGATATTAATACTTTGAATATTATTAAAAAATAACAACATTCAAAATTAGAATGTATCTTTCATAACAATTTCTCCTTACCTCCGCCAATATCGTCATGACCACCAATATCGTGACCACCTCCAAAACCTCCACCTCCTCCATGACCCCCTCCAAAACCACCTCCGAAACCACCGCCTCCTCCGTATCCACCTCCATGACCTCCTCCGAAACCCCCTCCATGGCCACCTCCTATGTCTCCAGGACCGGAAACATCAATGTGATGATCATCACCTCCGCCGCCTCCACCTCCACCTCCGTGACCTCCTCCGCCATGATCTTCATATTTTATGATATGTTTTTCATGTTGCTGCACTACCTCCGGTAAATGTATCCTTATATGTACACTGAAATATAAAAAGTGTGCTTAAAACGAGGAACAGCGCGGTCCTAATTAACGTACATTTTAAGATGTCGGTAATTACAGATATGCGAAGAATCTTATTTCTCATCTTCTTTCACTAATTTGTACATGAATTAATTGCATTTCTGAATAAATTAATTATACACAAACGTGTAATTAATTACACATGAGTGTTTAAGTAGGCTGCTATAAAATGATATAAATTTATTTTGTTGGTATTTTCTCTATTTTTAATTATAAAATTGAATCTAACATTCTCTGAAAACATAATTCATCATCGATCATTATAATAAATTTTACTAATATTTTTATGATTGGGACTCACTGCTCATGTCCAAAGGTTGCGAAGCCTACTGATAGAATATTTGCAAGAATGATGACCTTTATCTGCAATTAAATAAGTCTTCTTAATAATCCATTATTTTTTTAATTTCAACTATATGAATGTAATAAATGTAATGCTAAACGCGGTATCATATAACTTAAAAAACGTATTTTACTTATTGTTTTCCATATTGTTTCCGAGAATTATTTATGAGTATCCTTGTATGCATTACAAAATAAAAAATCGGAAAGATTACATATATAATATTGATTTACAATATTACTCTTTCTCAAAACCTGAATGATTATTCTTATGTATTTTTAGATGACGAAAAAAAATATAAAGTTCTATTACATCCATAAATGTCAAAAAAGTAAGGATTTTATAAACAAAAAAAAACTGAAAATTGAGTAATTTATAACTTTTTTCTTATACTTTACAAAATAAAATCATCATTTAGGTATTGAGAAATAAAAATCTTATTAACAATATTTTTTACATTAAATATTGTTATTGATTTTTAAATCGATTTTTTATTGTGTAACAAAAAATAAAATTGAAAATAATTGCTAAAGCAAACAATTCTCAGTTACAATAAAATTTTTTAATTAATCAAATTTTTTATTAATAACAAAAACATGCATTATAAATATATATAGTGTGTTGAAAATTTTTATTATAATTAAGTACAATTTTAAACTCTTTCAGAAAATTATTTTTTCTGTATCAAAAAAAGATCTGCTCTGATAACCAAAATTTTATTGTTTGTAATCATTAATTTCGACTTACAACTTTAAAATTTAATTACTGTACACAGAAAACTATTTTATTATATATTATTCTTATTAAGTTAAAGTTTCTAATTATTACAATAGTTCGAGCGAAATTATAAAACTGTCATTCGCGCGATTGTAGATTTGGATGCGAAAAAATCCACTGAACGAAGACACTTTCAAACATCAATTGCACGCAAAGTCCTGTATTCTCAGTGAAACGACGGTTTTTATCCATTTAAATATCTTACAGCGTATTTGATTTCCATTCTGGTATCCAGGACGCTACTGGATCTTGAACTTTTTCCTTCCTCCACAGCTCACCACGGCGACCCGGTATACACTGTCATATATGTGCAGCCGCGGTCTTACCTGTATATATACCAGACGAGAGGAAATACCGGAAGAACGGAGTGGGGATGAAATAAAGATCGGGTACCACCGCACCGGAGGTACTCTCGGAAGAACACTCAAAAAGAAACCGACCGCGTGATGACGTACAAAACTGGTGGGCATACCTCCTCGCCGTATACCCGAAGTACATGTACCAGATGATGCCTGCTGCATGTAGGCACGTAATGCGTTTCTGTGAACAAGAACAACCGTGACCCAGCTTGGTCAGAAATTCAGTTGGTAGAGAAATTCACGTTTGAGCTTTCTCGATTTTGCCGACATATGTATATCGATATTTATGATGATTGATTGCCATTAACTATTCTTTTCGGTAATCAGAGCATATGCAGTATAATGTCTTACTAGTTTCTACAGCTGATACTTCACAACTGTTGTATACCAAAAATAAATTTTATAAACGAAAGAGAAATGAAAAAAGCGGAGAAAAGATTTTCTTTCATGATTGTCCTGATCTTCTTATTATACTAATCTGACCTTATCTCTGCGCGAGCAAAAATTATATTGGTAGATTAACTGATTTGTAGATTAATCAAAGATATTGCTGGTTATTTTTTTCTCGCACCGTATTATTTAAGAATTCCATTGCAATTGGCAATTCGTGATAAGCGCATTGCAATGATTGATCTTTATGATTTATGAGTTTGGCGCGATATGTGAGTAGATAGAAAAAGTATTAACATCGATTCAGAACTATTACTTTTATTGGTTATACACTTTCCCCGATTTCCAGAATAAAATGAACTAGAAAATAGAATATTATAAACAACTCGCATATCTCTTTATAATTCCTGCTCAAATATTTCAGTTATAAAAGAAATGCATGTTTACGTACTGCATAAGAACACGAAATTTAAACATATGATCTTTGATCTTTATTATCGTGTATTATCGAATTTATTTTTATAAATATAGATAATAAATATAGATAATAAATTATTAATTACAATTTCTTTATTTGAGTAAGTGCAAGTACAGGCCAACGAATGATATAGAAACTATAATAAGTCACAATATGTCGCAAAATCACCACTTACAAAATTTAAGTAAAATCTGTTAACAATTTTTCTTAATAGATAATATTTTAATTTCCCTGCACAAAGTTGGCATCGGTGTGTTAAAACCATACACAAATCATACATCTTTTTCAATGACATATATAAATTATGCGATATGATAATAAACATTAACTCTTCTCGGATAACATATACATTATTCATAAAGTATTAATTGTATGGGAACGCATAGATTTCCTTACAAAATACCTATAATAATGTAACACAGAATTATATACGTTTACACGCACACACAGATATGACTTACATACATGATTTAACTTATCAGCAACGATCACTTATCGTTTGTTACGCATATCGCGTGAGAGAAATTAATTCTATACTGATTAAGCAATTGTATTAATTATACAGATTTTAACCGATCGCGGATATCGACTCACCGCAAACTAGAACGAGCAAATAACGTACGAACGCGCAAATAACATATAATCAGTGTATATAGATAACACAAACACATCGTAGTCAAAAGCAATTTAGCTCTGATATAATTATACTTCGAAGATTCTGCATAATAACGTATTTATATTTTATCTTAATTTTAAACTCATTTAATTTTAAACGCAATTTTTACTATATATATATATATATGTAGATTATTGTAAAGTTAAAGAGATTATATATGAGTTTTAAATTAATTGCATTACTACTTCAAATCTTGTCATTTAATCAAAGATATTCTTAGATTATTAATGATTACTAGCTTCTAGAATAAGTCTTACCTTATAATCGATATTACCTTATATTGTATAAAATGAATAAAGCATTTGTTTAATTAATATTTGAATTAGTATATGGATATTAAATAAATGTAATTATGTAAATTGATATTACCTGATAAATGAATTGGTATTACCTGAAAAAGCACGCAACGATTTTGAGATGTCAAATAAACTTTTATTCATGATGCAAATAAAGAAGGATGTTAAATTAGAGCTGCTTCTTTGCTAAAATGAAAAAGTTTCGAGATGTCAAGTTATATGTCATATTAAAGGACTAAGTTAACAATCCTCAAGATAACCGATACACTTGACTCTGCTTTCAGTTTTAATATGACACATAATTTATACATCTCGGAACTTTTTCATTTTAACCGAAAAACAGCCCTAACTTAACATCCTCCTTTATAATAAACACATGTTAATTAAAAGAAATTTATAAGAGAGGAGAATAAATTAAAAAAATAAATATTATAATTTTATTTTTTGTGCCAGCTTTTTTTGCTGATTAAATAAAAAAAATAATAATTATATAAAAGAATTTCGTTTTGTCTCAAAATTCTCTTTCTATTTTAATAATTAATTAGATCTAAAAAGTACCCTGAAAAAGAATTCCCAATGTCTATTGAATTTGTGTTATTAACATAAAATTAATGAGTTAGTAAGAACAATAGATATAATAAATTTCAATCCAATTTGAACTTCAACTTTCTCAAATCTTCACATTTCATTGCTGTACAGGTTATTGCCAACTACAATATATGCGAGTATACATTTCGTTACATTCGCAACAAAGAAATAACAAGTATATCTACTCAAACAACTCACTATTTAATTGTTGGGAGATTTTTGTTAATGCAACCATGTGAAAGCACAGAGTGGAAAATTACCTCGCATCTTACAGTAGCGTTAATTACGTGGAGAATTTTTTACAAGACGTTTTAGATATTCAAATGGTATGAATGGTATTCAATTTAGGTACATTCATTGAACTACATTTGCTCTAAATATCTTTGTGCTAATTTTTATTTTTTTATTAACAAAATCGTTTAGCGCTATAAATCGTAAGCTAATAAAAGATTTTCAAAAAAACTGAAAGAGCTAATAAATTTTAATAAATAATATAACTTATTGCAAAAGCGCTATCTTCAACTGATTTAAGAATTTATTTAATTTAAAGATTTTTTTGAATAATTGATTTTATAAATATCTATATTAAACCTATGTTAAGAATGTTGTTAGAGATAACACTATTAAATTTATTTCTTTAAACGTATTTTTTTAAAAATATGTTTTTGAAGTATTATTATATATTATCATAGATTTTAAATATTATACATAGACATGTTATCTCAGAAAAAATAATTAAATATCTTTTTATATAAGAAACAACATTTAGATCATTATAAACGTCAAAAAACGTCAACAATTAAGTAACGGTATTTTTTTTCACATTTTTTCTAAAAAGAGCTTTCAACTTTCAAAAAATTCACAGAAAGTGATTTATTAATTTACAACACTCAATTAAAAATTTATGATTCTTCAGTCGGCATGTCTACATTGTCTATCTCGTACAGTACGTTAATGGATCTCGTACACACGTGTACATCTCGAGCGTATAGGTACTGTCGGGTAAGAAAATAGAAAGTAACAGGAACACGCGGGAGGTAGAATAGGGTGCAGGGAAAGGAAGAGTGAGTGAAAATAAAAGGGTGAGAGCGACCGTGTGTAGTGAACGGGAAGAGACGGAAACGCATACCGCGTTACATTGAGAAAGACAGCTGCTTGTGGCGAATAACCGTGAGAGAGGCTCTCTCGGCTGTATTGTGCCGCTCCTTATCCTTTCACTCTTTTCCCTTATCATATTCAAGCCTCTGCGGCAAATTTCGCGACAAAATGATCGCTAGCCGCGGAGACTTCTTTTTACTACAAATTGCTGGCCTTGATTCCGCACAAGCTGACATTGACACGGTATCTCCGGTTATATCATCCGTCAATCCAATGCTCGAGCATGTGCATTTATTATGATTCGAGAAGAATACAATTCTACTCTTCAATCTTAATAGAGCTTCAATTTTAACGAAATAGACTTCCTTAGCAAAATAAAATTAATAGTCTAAGCAAAACATGTTTTCTTACATCTAATCATTTAAGATTCAAGAATCGATATCGATGCTATTCGAGAAAATATACAGGAAACTCTCTTTTAATTTCTAAACATTCTTTTATTTTTACGCTTTTTACGTAGGTAAATAATAAAACTTTTCCGGTAGAAATGATTTTGTCGTATATGCTTTCACTTATATAGCTGCATTTTTATATAAGTACATTTAAAAATGTTATTTCATGTATTTATCATTTGTGTATTTATCACGTATAATATCAATTAATAAGGAAGTATTTTTAGTTAACGATACAAAAGATCTCTATATGTATTACAACGATGATATGAAATGATTAGACTGTAAGAATATGATAGATTGTATCTCTTACGTTACGTCTTATTGCTAATCATGTAATGTCTGTCATGATATTTATCGAGATATTATCTTTAAACAATAAACCGTAAAAATTATTTAATAGCAAATAAACAACGAAGTGCTTTAAACAAGTATATTCTTTTATGTATTCGCATTATGCCATGTAAAAATATGAATACATACTTTTCTTTTACAGCCGAAGAACCAACGATCCCATATATTTAAACTCTCTACTGTTATACGATATAGCTGCGTGAATGTTACTCTCTTCAAACAAACCGCATATTAATGCTAAAAGTACTGATTGTGAGTGGTCATTATTGACCATTCTATTAATATCAAGTATTGTATATTTTTTTCTGGAAAAGATGGAATTTAAAAATTTTTTGATTTTTTAATAATTATACCTATCGATGAAATATTTGATTTTTCGTCACTTTCTTTATTTTTATAGGAAATAATTTATTCGCTTGATCTTTTTAATGAGTAAAAAACATCGCGTCGGTACTTGTAATGCCAACGAGGAAATTGCGCAAACCAGTTGTAGGAATTAGCAATTATTGTACATAGACGTTCGGTGTTAGTCGAAGCAAACATTTAGATGTATGAATGAATATCTTAATATTTCCGCGTCTTTATATTTCATGTCTTTACCTTCATTTATCTTATACGTGATTTATTATTAATATGTTCGAAATATATTATTGCAAAAAATCCTCCTGCATTGCGTTTCAATTAAATGATAGAAATTTTATCCGCTTTTCGAACTTCCTCCTTCTTACATTAAATGATGCGCTACAAGCCTTCATCGATGCAATTCGTCCGACGATTATTACTTTCACATGCTTCCGCAAGAAACTGGTGAAGGTGCACCGAACGACCTTACCTTACAATCAAGATCAAGATCAGCTTTTCGCAGTCGGAATTAAAACGATCTGCCGTAAAATTTATTTCAAATGTACGTATTCAAATGCACGAAATTTTCAAGCAGCTGTTATTATTACATACTTCTAAAAATATTAATATTATACAATGGAATCTGTTATATTTGTCAAAATTAAAAACATTTCAGCGAAATTAGAATAAAATTGTCGTTAATATAAGTACTTAAAATAAGTTCACTTTTGATCAGTGATAAGATAATATTTTGACTCATTCATGGTAAAAATTTGAAAATCATTTTTTAATTGCGTTTGAGAAAGTGATATGTTGAATTCATTGATTACTACATAAGAAATTTGGCAATCAAGTCATTATAATAAAATTATAAAATTATAAAATTATAAAATTATAAAATTAACGTTATGAAAAAGTTAATTAAAGGCTACGTCTTTGAACAGACAATTACCACTCGTATGACAAATTATATAAAAACCCGATATAATTCACGAATTATTGCGGAGCCCTTTCCCGATCCTTTCACTTTCCTTGTTCTCTGCTGATCCTCTGCTTTTGATTCCATTCTTGTCGATTACAACCGTGAGCGGCATCTATAGACGGTGGGATCGCCAAGAACGGCTTTCTCGACTTTCAACCGTTCAACCGGTCATCGGTCTTCCAGTGAAAGTAACCGGAACGAGAAAGGATGCGATCTCCGTTGGTGACCGTGATCTCCCAGCATTACTTTGCTCGAGTGATGGATAAGACGGCCGATTTTTACAGTCGCCTTCATAACCGCTCGACCGTGAAAATGGCGCGTGTTTCCGACCAGTCAGATTTAACGGTCGTCGTAGATATTTATTACCCGTAAATATCTTCAATTGCTATTTAAAAAAACATGGCAATTATGTATGTGGCCATAGATGTCTATGGATAACAGTTGTTGTCGTGGACAATCGTATCCCGTTTTGCTATATTATTATGTTAATGTTAGATAAATGATAAAATATATTAATTTTAAGAGGGATTAATAGGTATGAATCTGTTAATATTAAAATTAATATTACCGTTTATATCTGTGGCAAGAATGAGCTACGAATTTCCATAATGGCAACTGTTATCCATAAGATTAATATAAGTGAATATGTAGTGCATTTATGAAATTTGTGAATATTTTTGAACAATTAAAGTTGTTTACAACATATTATATTTTTAAAGAAAACACAAAATTGCAGCTTAAATAAATTATAGCCTTAATAAAACTAATAATACTTAAAATAATTTTTTTCTATCGATTTTTGTTATTAAAAATATTCATTTAATTTAAATTAATTCTGCAGAAATAATTCTAATCGTAAGTTATTATTTTTAATAATTTTTGTTTATAATTATATTCGATAATAATTATTGTATATATAATTATTGTATATACAACTAATTATGAAATAATAAAACAACACTAAGCTAAACACTCTTTTACATTTTTAAATTAGTTTTACATAAATCAAGATAACGTGGAACGATATCGTAGGTCGCAGAACATTAATCATTTAAATCTAATACAATTTCCTGTATGCGTCATGTATATTTATTTCTTTACACATTGAAAATATAATTAATGTATTATATTTTATATTTAAATAATTGTCAAATATCCGCAATATACATTTTATAATGATATGTCGGAATGATATTCCTCATCTTTTATACATTAACGGAAAAAGTCAAACGTATGCATAATAACTTGAAAATTATTTGATTAACAAAAATAATTGAAATACCTAGCTGTAATTAATATGTAATTACATATTAGAAATTTTGTCGAAACGTAATATTTTATTAATAAATTTATCATTTTTTCTCTAATTTTTATATTTACAGTTTTAGATTTGGCTTTATAATTATATAATATGTAAATATTTATACATAATGCTTTAATAACATCATGAGAATAATAGTTTGTTTTATGAGTCTCCGAAATAGTCCTAGTATTATTATAATCTTAGAAATGACATCATCATATTATACATATAAGTCTTAAGTATTTGAAATTGTAACGATGCGCAATGTCATCCTCTTCATATATATATATATATAGGATATCTTTTTCTCATACAATCTTCTAGCTACATATTCTTTGTTAAATTAAAAATTGAGACTAATCTAGCAAATACAAAGTTACATTTAATGTATCTGTTAGTTGTAATTTTCCACTTAACAATATAACTGTAGTATAATACACGCGTTATATTACAGGTATATTGTGGAGTGGAAAATTACAACAGGTACGTCACATGTTTGTGTTTGCTGGGAAGATAATTTATAATTTAAAACTATTATTTTTTCTCTGCATTAAAATATCTTTGCAATTATACATTTCAATTTTTTAAATAACAAAGATTTTTTTAGAAGGGCATTGAACTTAATTAAAAAATCTCTTGAAGTAAAAACCTTTTAGTTTTATCCTTTTATAACAGATAAATTATTAACATTTTACTTTTTAAACATCACATTTAATATGTAAATTTTTCTATTTGTATTTCATCTGAGTCTGAAAATTTGCGCAGTAACTATTACAATTTCTTTTCCCTTATTCAAAAATCATAAAATATTCGTGAAAAAGTTTGCAAAATCATAACTTGAAAATATAAAATTATAAAAAGATGTAACGTAATAATAACGTATAAAATTAATAATATGCAGATATTGAAAATTATCAGTATACAGACATGTTAACATTCCTTAAGCAATATTATAAATAATATAAATATAATCTATAGGATAAGCAGACTGCTCGACGAAATTCGTTCGAGACGTTTTACGAACACAAATTCAGATATCAATTATATTTAAAACAGAGAGAAAGTAAAATTTGCTAAAACATTAAGAAAATATTTTTATAACTTTACACCACTCTCTCATGCTTATATTATAATTTGATATAATCACTTTATTTTACTGTAATTAACTTTCATTTTCTTAAAGCCAATTATTAAAATTTTAAAATAGATACGATTTACTGACAGAGCAATATATTTGAATAATTAGTAGAATGTGATGCTGTATTTCCATTACTATTTTCACATGCATTAAAATCAACTGTAGCCCCGAAATTGTTCCACATGTATTATTATATTGTTATTTATTTATTGATCAAAAACATGTTAAAATAATCTTTGAACATATGAAACAGATAATTGAGATTCATTAAAAATTGAATTCTATTTACATTATCATTTTTAAGTTCTTGGACACTTTTATTATAAAATATATATTTTACTTTTAAGAGTACCCAGAAATTTATGAATGATAAATAGACAAGAACCTGCCCCTCTCTCTCTCTCCCTTCCCCCTCTCCCCCTTTTCCTTCTCTCTCTCTCTCTCTCTCTTTCTCTCTCACACTCACTCACTCACTCTCACTCTTTTAACCTTTTCTCTCAAAAATAGTAATGTATTATAAATGTAAAATAAATCTATTGTACACATGGCGTCATAAATATCTTGATACATGAAGTTCCACGAGTATCGAAGAAAGAATGAGAAGAAGGCATAAGAAAGTATAGAAAGAGTAATTTGTGAAGCCGTGTGCCAATAATATTTCTTATTCCATTTATCGATTACTTATAATGACAGCTTCAAGATAGAAATTTCTGTTGACTAATCTACATAACTAACTCATCATTAGCCAATTTTGCAATACTGCGAAAAGGAAAAATTTTCCCATGAGAAAGTGGGTGATAGTAGTTCTATAAGCTCATCAAAATATAAAAACCAAGAAAAGATCCTCAATAATTTTTAAATTAGAAACTATCAAGTTTCTAACACATCGCACAATAAATTTATGTAAATTTATTATTACCTCGCACATTACGAGATATTCGCGATGTACGAATACTCTCTGGAGTGGATATAATTTCATTGAATTCAGATTTCAACGCCTCAAGAGAGATACACAAAAATGATCCTCGCATATTTATACATTCGTGGCAATATGAACATACATTTTGCCGTGTCTACGAAAAGAGAGATTAAATTTGTTTTCAAAATCACATTAATTCTTAAAATCAATCGTGTCAATCGATCAAGCGTGTAATCAGAAGCATTAATGGCGTCCAATGCGCTCATATTCATGAAGAAACTTCACTATTAGATTCATTTTTTTCTGGCCGATTCTTTTCGTTTTTCCCCCAAAATAAAATAGAGCTATATTATTATTTACCTAAATAAAAACATAAACATATTTTTTACAGAAAAATTTAACGCAAAACGTACACGTCAGATGGCATTAATGCTCCTACGAAAAGAATTGCAGTTTTGCTGAAGTATCTAAAAATTTAGTTAGATACAAATCTAAAAATAAATTTGTTGGACCATCAAAATAATTATGTACAGAATATTTAAACATTGTTAATAATAATGCTGAAAAAAGTTTCAACATTCTAATGATCAGTTTGAGCATTTTACATAATTATTTCGATGGTTCAAACCAAATAATTTTCAGGTTGCACTGGTTTAGTTAAATTTTTCGATATTTCAGCAAAAAATCGTTCCTTTTGCATACGTATTCCGATATTCTGTGTCTACCCATGAGCACCCGGGGCGATCCCTGCCGTCACTCCTTCGTGACCAAAGGACACATGTTGGTACGGAGTGCCTTGTACGGTCATCGATCTGAAGTCATAGCTCGTGGGGTCCCCATGGTCTTCGCGTACAGCATAGCTTTGTTTGGATTGAGCAAAACTGGGGAGCCAATTGACACCGCCAGATGAACCGCCAAAACCAACACCTGATAGACCGGTGGTCGGGAAACCAGCGTGCAGCTGCTGGGGCGCAGAAATTCCGGTGGCCGCGAAGTTAGCACCGGTGGCCAACACATTCGGCCAGGACTTGGTGAGCTCTTCCAGTTTCCTCTGGTACTCGTCCATGGACACGGTGTCCTGTAGAACGATGCCATCCTTGTTACCAGCTATAGTTGCCGATGGTATACCCGCTGGTACTACGACAGCCCCTTGCACACCGGTGGCGGCGGGAATGTTAGCGGAATTTGCTGCGGAAGCAGCGTGAGCATACGCGGCTGGTGAGGTTTCTGAGGACAGGCCCTCAGTGCCCTTCAAGGAATCCTTGCTCTGTTCTATAATACTGCTGAGGGCCTGTTGGTTTCTCAGACTGAGATCTTTCTCGATCGAGTGTGCGCCATAGTATTTGTTTATGTTATCTTTTACATTGCCGCGCAATTCGTTTCTGGCAGCGTTCTCCATGTCCGAGAAATAAGAGTCTAACTGCGGATTCTCATAAGAATGCGCTGTCCCCGATACCGCATAATCCTGACCTACCGACGTGAAACTCGTCGGTGGATAGTCTGGTTGACGTCCGTAAGTACCGGCGTATCTAAATTGGAAAAGAAAGGAAGCTGCTTGAATATGTAGGAAAAACTAATAGAAATTATGATAGACGTATCGTTTAATCGATAAAGATTAACTGATGTCGCATACTGGTTGACTCTTTCAAATATAAATGTACTATTTATATGTATCTAATCTTTATTATATAGAATATCATTATAATTAAAGTAAAAGTTAAAAGTAAAAGTTTTCGTCTATATAAAAAATACTTTTTATAATTGTCAGATTATTCGTTCACAAATTCAAAAGTTTACATTAAATAAGTTTACATTTTTATCAAAATTGTGCAACCAGATCCTAACGAAAAAAATAGCACAATTAGAATTAATTGTATTATGTGTAATATAATAACGTTAATTATATTCTGTTAATATTTTACTAATTATATTATAATTACAAAGATAAAACGTAATCAAAATGAAGATAACAAAAATAATTAAAATAAATTATGCTTAATATAAGATTACCTTTCATGCACAAATGGTAAATTATTGCTCTTGATGTTATCATACGGAATGTATCCTTTGCCAAAAGAGATGCTGTGACTAATGTCTTTGCCGTGCGGTACATGCACGTGATTCACAACTTCAGGACTATGATCAAAATCATCACCCCCATGCGATAACGGTCGGAATGGTTTCGTGTAACGATTACCGCGACCATAATGTGTGTAACGATGAAAGTTGTTTCCACCGTAAGATGATTTTTTGTAATTTCCCGGAGGTCGCCATGGCACTGCTGGGCTCCGTCTTACTTGTCGGGGAACGATTAAAACTACCTTTCTGAAACAGCAAAAAAAATAGATAGAAATATTTTTTGATACTTTATATTATTATTTATTATATTAGTTTTTTTACCTCATCATTTCAAAAAGCATATTTAAAAACTAATTAATGTTATCGATAGGAATTATGAAGAATGATATATATAAA
>NW_011627483.1:9777-44635 GCF_000204515.1 Acromyrmex echinatior | reverse complement strand
ATACATATATATATATATATATATATATAATTATCTTTAATTAAGTATAGTATACAGATACTTACGCGTGAATAAGAAGGGGCTCGCTAATCGCTAATAGCAGAACGCAAAGAGCCTGCAAACATTAATTCCCGGTCAACATTCCTTTTAACTAACTTTTTAACGTAAGTTTTAATATGTGTAGTAACGGGAGTGTAAACGATAAAGTAAATCAACTGTCTATTAAGTTGACAAGTTTTCGCACGAAATCACGAAAATTTAGTCGTGTGTAGAATTTGATTTGTAAGAATTACACATTCTGAGGCACGCAATCCTGATACGCTACGGTTGTCATTAGTGCTTAGTTTATCATAAGTAGCATAATTATCTAAACTCGCAAGCCGTTATCGGGTCTCGCCTCTTCCTTCGCTTAATCATACTTTCATTGATAAGTAAGACTTTCATACGATGAAAGTTAATCCTGTTATTTACCAAGTTCTTTTGAATTGCATTCTAGAAATTATTATAGTTTAAATATAAAATTCGAATAAGTTATTACTTCTTGTGAACATACACATATATATGTAATAATTAAAAACATTAAAAATTATTATTCGTTTTTTTTAATTTTTAAAAAGACATGGAGATTATTTTATTTTTTTTTACACGCTCCCTTTTTGAGAATTAATATTCAAAATGTATTATCCATTAATTCCGAACAATACAAAAAATATTTTTGTAAAGCACATCCTAGATGCAATAGTAAAGAATCATAATAGAAATTGTCTTTATAGTTGTCAAAATTATTGAATTAGTATAATAAATTGTTATGTTTCAAAAAATGAATTCAGTTAATATTCTTACTTTTTTGAAATAATGAAAAATAATGTACAGAGTGTCTCAAATTTTTTGCAATATCTAATTAACGAAATAATAATTTCTAAAGATTGCCAAATAAGAAGGTAAAATCGATGTACTATATAAGCAACTTTAAGATATCTTTCAGAGTTCTTTATATATGGAATATCTTAAAGAATTCTTAAAGATAACTCAAAGTTTTATGCGTCAATTCTAGACTTTTTGTTCATTGAGTAATTAAAAAAAAAATTGCAAAATGATATAGGATTTTTCAAATTAGTTTAGTCCACCTCTAAGTCCACAAGCAATGTATCAAAAAGGCTAAAAAAATTTGGGACACTCTGTTTATAACACGTCATAAGTTTATTAAGTGTATTTCTTACTCGTAAATTAATTTACGACTTAATTACTAAAAAACAACTAATTATTCAAACATAAATCATAAACAAAAATTAATAACTATATTAATAATAAATGAGGTAACCGAAAATACGAACAAATAAAAATAATATAAAACAAATAAAAATAATATAAAACAATTTATGATTTAAAATTTTAAAAGATTAAATTATCTTTCTCCTTACCCTTTCTCTCTTGCAATTATGAGATTACATCACTTTTAAACAACATAAAATATACTTTCATTTTTAATTAACTACCAGATAAAATCAATGAAAAAAATAATAGCTTTCCTGCCTTTTTTCAAATCATTGTATCTCTTTTATTTCTTCAGAAAGACGTACAATCTAATTTTAAGAACTATTTATCAACATAATTACAAGAAAGAACTAAAAAAAAATATTATTACTTCTCGATTAAAAAAAAAAGATTTAAGTGATATCCATAATTAAAAGAAAGTAACCAATCTTTTAAATCGAGAAATCGAATGATCTGACTCACCATGCACCGCATACTGCCGGCCCTTAAATAACTCGCGCCGCTGGTCAAGCCTGATAATGCGTTCTTATCCGATCTGTTGTTCGCGTTATCAGTGTCGTCGCGAGGCACGGGTGATGAAAAGGTGACGGTTGCTCGTCACCTGCTGACCGATCAAAGGCCCAGGATCCGATCTGTGTCCGGTCGTGCTCGCCACCACGGATGATCCAGATGTATTGCGGCTATCTGCGCTATGCCTCTTCTCTTTTATACAAGATAAAAAGAGCATAGACGCGGTGCATAGTCGCGATCGCCTCCCACCGTGGAAATGTACCGGCGATCGGCGCGTCCGTCGTATCATCAAGCTGAATGGAAATAGAAAACGGGCGGGTACCGCGCGAGATGGACCCCCGCGGCCTTCGCTGCTAAAACGTGGTCGGGTGAGTCGTCTAATTTTTGTTTAGGGAGAAATCGACACTTTCTTCATCGAGACAGACAACGTCAACAGTGCAATGTGATGGGCGTATTCATCATGCGAGATGCTGCAGCAAAATTCCTCCCAGCTTTTTCCCCCCGAGATACAGTGTGTGTGTGTGATGAACCCGATCCGATAGATATATCTCTCGCGCTATCAGTTCTATATGGAATGAAAATAGAATAGCTAGATTACGCTACAATATGATATATGCAGATATATTCAGGGAAGAATTTCATTTTTGTCAAATGAAAGTTAGACGAAAGTTGTGACTAATGGATAGCGATAGAAAATAATAACAATAAATAAAAAATTTAGTAGACAGCGACAAAAAATTGATAGGGTTTATTACGTATCGTAACTGTGCGACATGGGTGCGATGGCAATCATGTTAGTTTTTACTTTTTTAATCTTTTTTTAGAACTGAACTACACCGATTTTGATGAAACTTATAACAATTAAAGAGAATAAATTTCTTTAAATATGATAATATCCCTATTTAGAAGCGAACGATTAATTATTTCCGAGATATTAAAAAGAGAAAATCCAAAAATGACCAAATTAGCCCCGATATAAAAAAAAAACGATACAAGAAACTAATGTCTTGAAATATATGTGAGACAAAAATAACATTTACATGACAGCGTGGAAAAATTGGTAGAAACAATAATATCATGCAAACAATATTTATTTGTAGTTTTTCCTGGATATTGTACATTTTAAAATACGCTATTTAAATTATAAATATTGCATAATAATTTTTTTGTTATATTTTGATACGTGTACATTATATGTATGTATTTTATACGCGCGCATATGTATTTATTTTTAAATGTATTTTACGTACAGATTATTTATTTTTATCTGCCACTTTGGGATTAATTTTAGATCCTTTGTGGATTCTCCCCTTTAATATTTCGGAAATCTTAATTGTCTGACTCTAAGTATAAGTATCATATTCAAAAGAACTCACTCTATAATAATTCTACAAAGATTCATTAAAATTTTCAGAATTCGGTTCTGAGCCTTTCCCTGTTATTTTTTATTTTACTTCTATTTTATTTCTTATTTTATTTAAATATAATGCCCCCCCCCTTCCTTCTAATATAAAATAAATATTCTTAAAATATCTCTTTTATCATGAAATTGTGAGAGGTTGTATGACATATATTTAACTATTACACAGATATAAGAAAAAGTATCTTAATAATTATTCAAATATGATTTAAATATTTTCTATTAGGAAAGAATAATGAAAAGGTTTTTATAAAAATAAATTTAATAACAAAAATGAATAAATAAAGAATAATAAACTATGAAAAATGAAAAATAAAAAGACAATATATTAGTAAATTTGAATTAATAAGCTACAATAAGAGTGTGTTTAAAATTAGAGTGGATTATATGTTAGAGAGCTAACAAACAATGAAATAATTAAACATTGTCATAAATTTGTAAAATTTTATTTTAAATAAAAATTAAATAATTATTGTTAATTATTATTCTGCAAGTGACGCACAAGGATGTGTTAATATGTCTATGAGCCGCACCCAACGTATACTTTCCAAAATACGAATAACAAATAACAAGAGAATGTAACTACTCCAGCAATGCGTCTCACGGAAAGTGTTCTACATTTACTACGTTGCACTTTCAACGCGCGCGAGATTAATTCTCAAGATGTTATATCTAATGTCGAGGAATATTATTTAACTTAATTTTATTTATATAAAAAGATATTCTCTCTTCTTATTTTAAAGTAATGCGAATCTTTGCATTATAATTGTAATATTTGTAAAATATTTTCAATAAACTGTTTATGCAATATTCTATACATTTCTTAAAACAATAGATTCAACACAAATAGCATAAATGAATTGTAACAAAAGATAAAAATAAAATTTTTTGTACATTAATAATGCACTTATTAAACATATCTACTTTACGTATCATTTCTTCATTTATCACATAAATAATTAAATCATTAGCTTAATTTGATATGATTAAACATTTTTCTTTTATTTGATTATATCAATCGCTTTTACTCTTATCTTGCTCTTATTAAATAAAAAAATTATTATTACTCGGTAACTAAATCGAAAGTTCAATGCAATCGGACATTAAATTTAATCCGTAACTATCGTCTATAAATAATATAGGTGTACAAATAATTTTCTCGAGAAAATAAAATTCACGAGTTGAATAATTATAATGTACTTTCGACAATTTGCCAATTTGCATTCCTATCGGCTGTATTTCAATTTGATGTGATTAAAAATAAAAGTTTCACTGACAAGAATAATCGTGATTTCATATTGTTATCGTTACGGTCCACATACATAAATCCTTTCTCGATGCGTCGAAACAATGGCATCATTAAAAGCATACGTTAATTAGTTCATTCACGCACATTCATGTACTTTCTTGCATCGAATTCAAGGTCGAGTTTCTAACTTCATACCTTTTTCAATCGGAATTGAATAGCATTCTATTTCCTAATCGGTACTACCTCCTTTTTTAGAGAATCACATAAAAAAGATCAATTCTTTTAACAATAAATAACAACTATTTTTTTAAATCATTTCTTCCTAATATAAGTGTGATATAAATTTTGAAAATACAGCCAAACATTTATTTGAATCATATTGAGTTGTTTTAAGTTAGGAAAGAAAGAAAGGAATGAAATGAAGGACGTGACAAAAAATTGTGAAAGTTTCTATTTTCCCAAAGGAAGAGATTCCCATTTGAAATATGATTTATAATCCAAATTATAGTAATCTTATAATAATTGAACAAAAACGCACGCTGCAAATTTTTGATTAATATAATAAATACAACAAAAAACGAATTAAGTTGAAATGTAATTTTTCATAATTGCAACTCTTCACATACAATAGTTCCACGAGTGCACTTTGGACATGTCTGAAGATGTATCTGAAGATTAATACTATACACAGTTATCATTTTTAAGATGTTCTTAGTCACGCTTTCGACTAAACAATTTGGTACTTATCTATGGAGATGTAACATTATATATTTTCTATTTTTTAGAAAACATTACGTTTTTTAAATATATTGTATATGAAATATTTGCGATTTGAATACATCACATAATATAGAAAATATGAAATTTATGCCATAGTTTTATTTTTAAGTTTTTTTATATTAATATTCTTTTTATTCAATACATATTTTAGAATTTTTTTTTAACAAATGTGTTGATGTCTGATAATTCTTAAATTATAATCTTGTGTGTGTTTTACATAACAGAAACGGAAATCACAATTAAATGACAAAATATTTAAGTATAAAATTATATTAGGTGTTGGAATTAATTCGTAGCGTTTTACAAGTGATGGGAAGTACTTTCATTAATGTATTTTTTAATGCTCATGTGAAATAAATAACATTCTTTCATTAAAAAACGCTACGAATTAATTCCAACACCTAATATTTTTTTTTTGCAATTAATATAATCAAAAGTATTAAATCAATTGTCATAATTCGCGTAAACAGCAGTGGAAATTTAGCAATAAAATTTGATGTATTGGAAATTTCACTGCGGAATAAGAAAATCACAATCTTTCCTTCCGCGTTTTCGCGGAGTGCTAATGTTTTAAGACAAAAAAATTGTGATAAACGACATATAAATTGATGTATTACGAGATCACAAATAAAATACGTTCTTACATTGAAGGAGAAGGAAATAGTTTCTGACAGTTTATATTTCAGCGTAAACTTTATGTTCCGTTCTTAACATGATGTACTTCACATTGTGATCACCTCGCATTGCGAATCCATTAGAACATCATGTATTATTAAGTCTATAAAGCGTAGAAATTGCGTAGAAAGTAAACAGACTTATCCAATATTTTTGCAATATGTGTTATAATAATAAGTAAAGAATTCAGAACTGACATAAGGTAGTTTAGACAAAAGCAAGTTTTAAAATTAAATATAATGATTATTTTATATAGTAATAGATGTGATTAATGACAAATTAACAACATTAATATTTTATAATATTGTATTTTCAAATTAAAAATAGTTTTCCCAAGTAGAAAAAAATTATGATGGTTCCAGAATAATTATTAAAAGCCATTTTTCAATCAACCAAGATTTAATTTAACGTCGTTGCGACGTTATCGTAATAAAAATATATATGTTTATCTGTTGTTCTGGGTATCACACGCTTCTTTTATCTTGACATATATAAATGTTTTTATAAAATTTTACCATAAATTTTATTTAACAATACAATAAAATATATCAAGAATTTTATGGTTTAATTTGTTTTTATTAGGTGTTGGAATTAATTCGTAGCGTTTTTTAATGAAAGAATGTTATTTATTTCACATGAGCATTAAAAAATACATTAATGAAAGTACTTCCCATCACTTGTAAAACGCTACGAATTAATTCCAACACCTAATATATTAACTTTAAAAACAATCTGTATGTACTTGTTACGCCGCATCGCTTAATAGCAATTACGATCTTATATAAAAATCATGCATACAGACAAATTGCTATTAATTGAAAAATATAATATAAAAATTAATCTAAAAATAGATATTTCTAATTAAATAATATAACGAGGAAGACTCAAAAATTAAAAAAAGTTTTAAAAAAGACAAAAGAAGCTACGAGTCAAGTCAAAATCGATTTCACCATACTAGTTTCACTATTATCATTCGTTAGCTTTTTTAATCGATACTTTGTTTCCTTATAATTTTTTTTATCTCAATTATGGTCAAAGTTAACTAATTACATCCGTCCAGTGCACACTGGACTGACGTGATTGTTATGAAACCAGTCTAGCTTCGAAACATGCTATTTGTCTGAATTATTCGTCTGAATGTTCGATCCATGGCGTTTTCCTAGGACGACACTGCAATGTCGACGTTCTGAAACGTAATACCTTGTACATTCACTCCGATCCCGGTCGGATTGGATTCCTCTAGTAGAGAGTTCACTGTCACGGTCTCGCGAGCTGTAAGGAAAAGGAATAATCCGTATCGCGTTACTCGTTTTTGTTTTCTCGCGCGGCCCAGCGCGACGTCTCCCGCGGCACGACATACACGTATAATTTGCTCTTGCGCGTGTTTTACGCGAGACACACCGAGATCGGTTTCCCTTTCTCTGGTGAGCGCATTTTGCGAAGGTGAACGCTCAGCGAGTGAACGGTCCCCGGTCATCGCCTTCGTAGTTTATGCACCTCCGCATTATCAGCTCCGCTCGGCGCGCTTCTTCAGGAAGGGGAAATGATTCCCTCTCGCTTCCGTAATTTACTAGCGATCGACACAGCGCATGTTTTCAATGCTGCTTCCAAACGTACACTATATACAATACGCTTATTTCTTTTAAATTATTATTTTTTTTTCAATTTACATGAGTTATATATTTATTCTAGTTTATTAGAATAGAATTTTTTTAACTACAGATAATGCGTTTCGGAAAAATTATATATATTTAAAAAGACAAGATTTATTTTTAAATTCTTTTTAAAAAATTGTCTTTTTAGAAATTCTTTCAGAGTTTATGTGAATTTTAAAAAAGTTCTGTTATTGTTTCTGTTACTTTTTCTTTATTTATACTTTAAAATTTATCTTCTTTGTTTTGCTAAAATATGTAAAATATACATTATTATGAAACAATGATACACTTCTTGTAATATATTATTGTAGTTATAGTTTCTATTCATTAGAAAGTCAGTGACATTTTTTTAAGCAATTTAATAATAATAAGAACTAATGAGAACAGTTAGTATATAAAAAAGTAAATTAAGAAGTCGCGCACCAGAGAAAGTATGGGAGTGAACAAGTCGCTAATAAATCATCTATAGCATTTAAAAGAGAAGTCAGTAAAAGTAACTCAGTGAGTAACTTTGCAATTTCAAATCCAATTTTACCCTTTATAATTAATTAATTTTGTAATTAATTCGTACTTTAATATAAATATCATCGTATTTGTAACTTCTAAATTGACATAGTTATAAATGTTACTATAATCGCAGTCACGTTAATTATAAACCTTCCAATTAAAAACTATCTTTTAATTGAAATAAGATTTTCTATTATTTATTTACACATAATTGAAATTGAATTTAAGAATTCTACAATATAATACTGCAATATAAAAAAGTAAAAAGTAAAAAATAAATATCAAATCGGAAAAAGAAAAGAATTTCCATATCAAAGCATGTTTTGAAATAGCACTATTATTACTTTCACATATAAATTTATATTTAATAGTAAACTTGCAATTTGTAAATCTAACATAGGGTTATTCTGTTAAAATATATATTAGTTCTCAATTAAAATAAAATTTTACAGAGATATTAATTTGTATACCTTCTCGTATTATAAAAATCTTGCGGAAGTATTCGTCTTTGTTTTAAAATTGCTTTAAGTTATCTAAACATACAATTAAGGAATATATAGCCATAATTCAAGATATTCTAAGAGATAAAATGATGCATTTCGAATGATCTTTAAATTAATACGTTAAATCATAAAATTTGTACAATTATATATATATAGTTTAACGTATTAAGTTATTTTAACGTATTAATTTGAAATACATTATTTTATCTCTTAGAACATCTTGAATTGCAGCTATATGCTCCTTAATTGTATGTTTATATCATTAAGCCTTCAAAAAGTTTAAATTTAAATTATCTTTTGTAATATGCGTACATTGATTCTGATCTAATTATCATTAAAATTTACAGATACATAATGCATTTATGATATTATAACTGATCTGATTAATTATTTATAATAGTTATAAATGCTCTGATAAATATTGATAACAATTACAGATATCAGACAATTAGATACAAATATTTTGAACAAAATCTTGTAGTTAAAAAATTCCAAAGCGATATTATACAATAATACTAAAAGATACTATTGTATAATTTTAACACATTATTATTAAAAATATACTGTAATATCTAACAGTTTTAGCATAGAATTATAAATGTTTGTATCAGAGATTAGTAGTTTGTTCATAGATGGCAGCAATTACTGAACTTTCCAATAGAATGCGGCAGAAACATAGATAGAGTTACTATTTTATCCATATACAGTCTACTCGAAGTCCAGTTTTCCATAAATGTTAATTACATTCAAATAAATAAATTTATTATCTTCGTTGCTTTTGAGAAATGTAATTAGGAAATGTAGAAAGATACTATTTATAAACTTGAATATAAAAGATATTTTGTAAATTTTTATAAAATATATATTGTAATAATTGCGAAATGGTAATTTATCGTAAGAGAAAATTTTTATCTTGTAATTTTGAATACATTCAATAATCTGATTTTTCAAATATTTCAAATAAGAAATGTTACACATTCGAATTTATAATACATCGCTCCATAAAAGTGACACAATTCAAAATATGATCTTTAAATTATTGTCATGAATGAGTAAAGTAAACATTATTTTAAAAAAACTATTTTTAAGAGTTGTGAAAGAAAAATGATAAAAATGACATTTGATTACTTTAAGAATATATTCTTTTTGCGATATTATTTGATCAGTTAATAATTGTTTGTTAAAAATATCCATTTTTTCGAGAAAATTTAATCTGTTTACTTGTGTCACTTTTAAAGCAAAGAGGTGACGTGTTAGACTTTAGAATATATAATAAAAAATATATAATACGCTAATGTATAACATTATATATATTAAATATATAATATTATATAAATATTTGCAATCTTATAACAAATTCTTATGCTAGAATGAAGATAATCTCAATACATTCGAATATCTTTATGTATGGAATACAAATAATAGAATAAGTGATAACATTGTTTGATTCCAAATAAATACGAAAAGATAAAAAGAGAGAAATTTCTTCTAAATCAGGAAGGATACCTTCAAAGTCAGGATGAAAGGATACATCGCACGATTACTCTTCCTCTCGCGTGAGGACGCGTTAGATTAGTGAAACGAACGAAGACGCGTCCGTCCGCCCGCGTATGCGAGGCACAATCGCGATCTTGATCTTGGACGTTCACTTAACGCCTGCCTTTCGTTGGGAGAAGGAACAGCCCACTGTTACAGATATCGAAAACGAGGAACAGGAACATACAAAGGCAGTGAGCGTAGCGAGGGAGGAAGGCAAAGCCACCGGCGCTTGTCCCTCTCTGTTACACCGCGATCGGGTGACTTTTTGCTGTGAGAAGGCTATTAGCGATTCCTTTCACGAGTGCGGTGCATACGGGTAGCAAAATACTCCCTTTCATTCTTATCCGACTTCTATCACGTGCGTATATATATAAGCGAAACGCGTATTCGCGATGGTTGTCAGATCGAGACCGAGCGGAGGAGTAACTCGCGTTGTTGTGTTTCCTCGTTAATTTATTACGTTATTTATAACTTTTTCGTAGCTTTCGCTTCACTCTTTTTGTCGCCCTATTGTGACGGAAGCGATATTTTTCTCGATAGTCCTATCCGAAAACGGAACGATGATAGGACAACGAGAAATAATACCAGGCTTCTTGGTAAGTCTCGAGACGTTTACCGCATTTTCGACCGCGACGGAAGTGAAACAGTCAGTGATAATTCAAATTTTTGGAGTTAATGTATCGAAAGGATCATTATTTCTCCGTTTAATCAAGGAGAGTAATGTAAAAAGTATTAGCTTTGTGATTTATAATTAAAAACATTATAAATGATATTCGGCTTTTAGATATTTTTAATATCAAGAAGTAACATTTCCAGAAATACATAATATTTTTATATTTGTTATTGTAATTTTGTGTACAATTTTGACTCGTTCCGATTTTTTAATTATATCTCGGTATATCTTCCGTGGAAAGTTAGTTATTCGAAGTTACAGAGTCAAATTATTGTATTATTTAGTATTACACATAGAGGCATTTTTCTTACAGCATTTTCTTATTTCAAAAGTAACACGACTAAAAAAAAATTAAGTTTCCTTTATTTAGAAAAGGTCATTTTCGTTTTACAACACAATAATTCTTTGAGAATTAGAGCTTTCCAAGAATAAAACTTAAAGAAAACGTCACTTATGCTTAATTTGATTCTGGTCTCAGATTTCAACAAAATAATTTTATCATGAAACTCGGTTTTAGAAGGTTCTTGATATCAAATTTAAATGTCTGAAGATGTCGAATTTCAAAAGGATAGTAAGCATTTATGGTGCTTGAAAAAATTACGTTTTTTAGTAGTAACAAAAAATAAGAAAGCGACATATTACTGCTAATTTTGCAAACGGTCTAGTTTCTTTTCTGATAGTAATCTAAATTGAGATAGAGAATTGATTCTGTACGTATAATTTTATTAACAATTTTTTTGTTAAAAACACGATATTATTTTCAGTTAATTCTTCTCTCCGTCGCCGTACTAATTAACTTAGCCAACGCCGGTGGACACGGACACGGACAGTAAGTTTAAAACAAGTGCACTATCGAAAAAAAAAAATAAAACATTTAAATATTATATAATTTTATCACAACGATAAAACTGATCGCGCAGTTCATCTTTAAAAGCCAGTCAGAAGCTTTAATTATTGTCCGCGTCCTTTTACAGTAGTCACGTGATAATCCACGTGCCGTACCAGATCAAGAAGATCCAACACACGCACACGATCACGAAACACATACACCACGGCGGCGGCGGCGGCGGCGATAGTTACGAAGTACTCGGATACACTTATGGTCATCCCATTTCCCTTGGAGGTCACGACGGAGGCGGCGACGGTGGTCATGATTTTGGAGGTGGCGGCGGTGGTCATGATTTCGGAGGTGGTGGCGGTGGAGGCCTAGAACTAAGCCATGGTGGTGGTTTCGGAGGAGGCGGCGGCGACTGGGGAGGACATTAGAAATATCCTCGAGTGAATTATTGATAACTTTCGAGAAACGTTAAAATAGCTTTAAAATAGTCGACATGATAACCCTTTGAAACATATGAAATATTTTTCATCCCTGTTGATAATGCTAGTTTTTGTACATTATTTCTATCAGAAGACAATGTCGCTTATTTGGGATAACAATGACATTATTTAAAAATTGTTTTTTAATTGCTTACGAAAAACGGGAATGTATAAAGAAAGAGAAGAATGTATTTTTATTTCTCTAGAATTAGTTATTACATCAAAATTATAATGAATTTTAAAATTATTATAAAATTGTAATGATTTAAAATATTCAAGTTAATTTTCTGAAAAACTGTTTTTCTAATTATATTATTATGGCAGCAAATGAGCGATATAATATTCAAAAACTGAAATTGTTGCAATTGGGTTAGAATCAACAAGCGGAAAAAATTTTCTATAAAAAAATTATCACGTGTATTAATGATCTATAGAAAGTATATAAAGTAACGATGCACTGAATTGTCTTATCTGAACTGTCATCAGACAGATAACTAGTATTTGTGAAAGAATATATGTACACATGCTTTAAATGGTTAAATGTTCGCACGCACGAGACTTCTGTGTGTATCAGTACAATGACTGATTCGATTTCACATTTTTGAACAATGCAAGCATTCTATAATAATGAAACCGAAAGATTCATTGTTCTGATGCATTCAACAATAGGATCATTTTATGGAACACCGACTGATTTTTTATCATTTTTGACTTTCGAAAAGTTACGGACTTTTTTTATCTCTAGTCTGATTGTAAGTTACTTTCATTAAATATATATATTTTATATATATATATATATAATAAATTTCGTTACTTGTAATTTTATTCTTATTATTTTTTATATACATTTTTTTATGTTAATAAACATGTTGAATAAATGTTGTATATTTTTACGATACGTATTTTAAATACGGTCGTAATTTCCTGTATCCTTCGTATTACAAAAATATTATTAAAATAAATACTTTTAATTTTTTTCGAAATTAATTTTTTCGGTGGAAACTAAAGTAAAAGAAAGTATTTGCAAGTTTATTAAATTTAAAAAAGTAAAGAGTAAACCAACTTTACACGAAGAAACTGTTATTTATTTAAAATAAAATTTTTTTCAATACATGATAAAATTTAAAAATAGTTACAAAGTAATAATACAAATTGTAATTTATATAAACTTTATTTAACATATCTTTAATTTTGCATTCAGCACTAAATCTGTGGAGAGTACATATTCAAAAGAATTCCCCCCACTAAAACTAATTGTACCGACTAATTAGGCATACTAGCTTCTTTTTCTTTTATAAAAAAAGAAGTCAGTATGTCATATTATATAACAAGAAAAAATTAATTGCTAATATATTTTGAACTTAAATTTGTAAGTTAAGAGACTGTTACTATATTCGCTACGCTACAAATACTCGAATATAAATGTTGTAATAAACTGTAAAGAAAATACTGTTATCAAATATATAATATTAAAATATCTCGGAAACAGTAGACCGTCTACATCCAAATGAAGGAGTGATTTAAGGGTTATTCAGGGAAACACACTCTATAATGCTGCCAAGTTTCATTGAAATCAATGAGGACCACTTCGGAATCTCCCCCTCTAAGTAAAATAATAGTAGACTAATTTAAATATATTTTAAATCTAATTGTGAACGCCAAATATATATAAATATATAAAACGCACTCTATTTCTATTTCTTTTTTACTTATTTTTTTTACAGTCAATTTATGGTTACGTCATTTGATGCTCGCAACGTTCTTGAAATCATTTCATCTTTGTTGTTTACTAAATATTAAATAAAGACAAATAATGCTTGCGAGCGTTGTAAGCGCGAAATGAAACACACTCTATTTCTATTTCTCGGTCTTTAAATGCTTCTAAGCACAACGGGTTGCATATTGTCAGGCACATTGAATTTAAATTTATTACAAAGCAAATAATTTGAGTAAAGTTATAACTAAATAAATTTTGCATCTACATATTTTTTTTACATAAATATTATATTTTAATTGTTATAAAACTTTAAAGTCAAAATGTTACTTTTATCTCCGTTCTCGCCTATATTATCTATAATGTACAATTAGAAAATTTATATGATTCAAAAACTAAAGTGCTAAGTCACATTTAAAATTAATAAGTATGTTTAAAGGTGATAGAAAGAAAAATTTCCACAATCTCCATCAAGCGTTCTTTAATCTCATTTACGATTACGATCCGGAAACCTTTCTTGCATGAAAAGCAAGAAGGTAGACGTGAAAACGCTGAAGGCGATCATTACTATAATACATATAATAATACATTATAAATTTAATATATAGATGCTGTAAATGAATGATTCTTTCGCAAACGAGGATTTTATTACTGCGTCAATAGCTATTATTAGTTTCTTGAGACGTTTCAGACAAAATGTTGCATGTATTTTCTCGATAATTATTCCATAATCATCTATTGATGTTGCAGTATTATTATAATACACAAATTATTATCTATTTATCTAGTAAACATCTCGTGAATATATAAATTATTAACATGTAATTTTTATTAAATATCTGATATATGCATATATATGTATATATATATATAACGTATGGTAGTTTGATTTTAATTTACAATAATATATGATTTATGTATGATTTTATGTATTATAATTTTAAATTAATATGTATGTGATAGTAATATGTATTTCATGAATATATACTCTTTTATTATTTGTTTGAATTTAACTTTCAAGTCTCTCCAGTATTCTTACGCGATCGCGTAAGAATTCTAGGAGACACACGCTTCTCCGCTTTGTTACTGTGCTGGTGTTCGGAATCATCGACGAAATAACGACCTGCATGAGTTTTCTCTTTTAATTCATTTTTATACTCATCAGCGGAGTGTTCACCCTCTTCGTGTTTGTCATCATAGAATTTCGTGACATCACCCGAATACGTGTGTCCGCTAGCGGACTCGCCCCCCTTATGATAATTTTCTTCATACGTGTGAATATAAGGGTCAATGTCATTGTTATTTATTTCTTTAACGTCCTCTTTTACTTCGTACTGCGGTGGATACGAATATCCTATCATATCGCCGTGTTGTTCCTGCAGAAAATTAGGTTTCTCGTTGTCTTGCAACATGGGAATATTAGAATCTTTGTGATACTGGGCGTAAGGGCTCTTGAAGGGCTCCACCTCTTTGTGAACATCGTCATCTTTATGATCCTTTTGATCTTTGAGATTGTTGTCTGATTGATCGTCGTGATCGCTTTGATAGCCGTAATTACTCCAGGAACTCCAATCTTCATGATGTGATTCCTTGTGATAGGTCTTCTTCTTCTTCTTCTTCTTCTTTGGTTCTTCTTCCTTAGGCTTCTTCGGTGCTGTCGAAATATCCGGTTTGTGAATATGTATGAACACCGTTTTTGTATGAATTTGATGGTTTATTATTTCGGGCACGTGAATCTTGAAGTGTATACTGTTAATGGGAAAAAATAAATATATATATATATATACATACACACACACACATATACGTATACATATATATATATATACATATATATATGACAAACAAGTAAATTTCACACTGAGAAAAAAAGTTTTATAATAGCTATCAAATGTATACTTTGTTTAGCGTTTAACGTATGGTGTAATATTTAATAATATTAAACATAATATAAATAACCATTTGCTATTATCAACTATTTAATAATTTCTAAATATTTAAAAAAGCATAAATAGAGTATAGTTGATACAACGCTAACTTTTTTTATACCAATCAAACATTTGATCGAAATTATTTTATCAAAATATTTAGTAATTACCATTTAGATTTGATTTATTATTATCAAACATTTTTTTATTGTATAAAAATTAGCGAAGAATCTAAAATATGCTACTGATTGAGGGTGTATACATTCTTTAATTAATTGCTAACAAGTGAGAATGAGAGTAAGCATAAACTATGAGTTTCTCTACAAGAAAGCGTAAAGTTGTGTTTAACGTTTAATGCCAAACATCTTTCAAAGCAATTTCGTGCAAACTAGATGAAATTATCTAATAACATAGCATCGGTTGCATACTCACTGCTCCTTGGCGCTTCCGTTGTTCAGCACACCGTTCGACAGAATGAAAAGTAAACTGATAACAATCCTCTGAAACACAAAGTTGAGGTCGTTACACTTAGACTATCCATACATGTATCTTGAATTAATTGGCGATGTTGATTATGATTCCATTATACTGAAGTATCTATAACGATTTCTTGCTGATTTAAATTTAATTTAAATTTACAAACCTGATACACGCACACATAACTCTTAATGGCATAATACTCAAATAACTAATTATGAGATTCGAAAGACATACAGAAGTCAAGATATTTTGAAATTTCTCACTTGCATTTTTAAATTGAATTATTCATAATAAAAGTACATCATATTTGTAACATTTATATATATTGCTCCTTAATATCACTTTATATGTTATTAATGTTATTATTATATTACCATTGTCGAATCGTATATTCGTCGTAACCGCGACTATAAACGCGATTGTTGACAGTCAATTACTGTTTGATATCACTAACAGTGAATCGTTATTTATATGCTATTTTCTTTTCATTGAAGCGAATCTTGTAAAGTGACAATACCATGACGCAGTTCACGGCTGATGATTACTTTCGCTGTATCTTTTCGGTGATATGCTTCATCTGTCGATCCATGACTAATGTGACTTTAGAAATTATAGGGTCAGTAAACTATGAAGATAGTCTGGCCAAGTTCAATGTCATGGCAAAATTATTTCTTTTGCCAGCTATTAAGAGAACATTATATTATTTTTTAATCTTTCCAAATTTTTTAATACGCAAAAAAACTTTAATTTGTTATTACATAACAATTAAGAATTATAATAATATTATTTCACGTTTTATTAAAAATGTAGCTATATTTATATTAAAGCAATTTATGCATAAAGTTTATATTCTATTATCCAATCAGCACATAATATTTAAAAAATATTTTTTTAATATTTAATTAATATTTGTACATTAAATAAATTTTTTAAAGTCATTTAAAAAAAAATTTTTTTAAAGCCATTGTCTACTAATTGGATAAATGCCGGAAATAAATATATGTTTATAATTACATTACTTGCATTAGTAAGGATTTAAGTAACCGTTGAAATGTGGCAAAACATTAAACTTTGTGAGTAAATATTTATTTTAAAAAAATACTATTATTATTATTGTTTAAATAAAAGTATATTAAATAAGAATTATGATACTTAGATAAGACATGTGTACAAGAAATAATGCAATCAAATAAAGTTTAATTTTTAATTTAAATTATAATTTCAAAAATATAAAATATTAGCAGTGTAAGAAATAAATATTTTTAAAAAACTATTCATTATTACATTAATAATTAGTAATAAATGTTGAAAGATAAAAATGGAGTTTAGATTTTTTTCATAATTATACATTTTTTTTAAATTAAAAATAATCATTTTTTAATTTTCAATCTTAAAACAATGCCGCATTAATTACATATTTATATAAATATTTCAAATAATCTTATTTTCATATTGGGTAAATAATAAAAAGCAAATTTGAATTCATTTTATTTATTTATAAATAAGCATAATTTATAAATAAGCATTACGAACTAAATTACAATATAAATACAATATAACAAAAATTACTAGACATTATACTAGTCATTAATAAAAATTTAATGACTTCTTTGGATTTGCTCTACTTATGCATAAATTAGTATATGTTGCAATCTATAAAAATACATATTTTCAATAATCATCGTAGTACTCTTCATCACTTTTGTGATGATGTTTTCCATGTGCAATTATCTTATAGATCGTATGTGTATGCTTCACATTCTTCACTCGATAAGGGACGTGTATTACCACTTTCTTCCTAAAAGAAGAAGTCTTAAAATATGATACTTTTACAAAAACTTGACTATAAATACTTACGACCCAATCGATTGATGTATCAGTACGAAGACTGTTAAAAACAAGATAATATACTGCAACAAACAAAAATTATTATATGTAATATTTTTTTATATATTTTATAATTATCTCTCTATTTTTTGCTGTTTATATAAACTCTTCTGAATTAAATTTAACAAATAGAAATATTCGAAGAAATTAAGTACATCAAATAAAAATTATTTGTAAAATGGATATCAAACATGTCATTTTTCGAATCACTTATTACTCGTAAATTAAATTTATTTGAAATCTAATGTTAAAATTAAAATTAAAATAAAGTAAATTAAAATGAATTAAATTACACTTTCAATTAAATATTAAATTAATCAAAATTAAAATGTGGTGTTATAATAAATACATCTTACCAAAAATTTGTACCGCATTGTGGAAAACATCAATCCGTTTGTCTGTAAAGCCTTTCTCGAAGCACTTTAAACAATCGAGAGATATCTTCTGAGCATCGCGTAGCCACGAAGCGAACGTTTATATAGTGTAACCAGTAACTAGCGATGAGAATCTCTATACAAAATATTCTATGAAACTCCGCCCACATGCATTCATCACAATCACTTGTATCTATCGCTCTAAAATATCACAAAATAATCTTTTTACATCGGGTTTCCTAATGATTTTCACATATTTTGACGCCGCTTTGTTAAGAAGCATTATTATCATAAAATGTTTATTATAAAATATAATTTTTATTATAAAATCTTTATGTATATAATTTATTTTAATTTTCTCTATCACTAAATAACTTTGAAGAATAATATCTCTAAAGATATTAATCAACTAATACATTAATTTTATAATGTTATTACAACATATTTATTAAAAGTTTTTAATGTAAACTTGCGTGATAAGAAAAACGTAATTTTATTCATACAACAAGTATTCTTATTGATAAGACAAAGATTCTCTGAACATTGTGAAAATGCATTTTCATGTAAATACAAAAAGGGAGACAGATTATGTAAATGATGTAAGGACGCAGTAGAGAATATATATACGAGGGTCGTTTGAAAAGTTTTGAGCCTCAACGTGAAATTAATCAAAACCATTCTCGATGCCAATGTTTACGTTTGATAAAAATCTGTGTCCTCCGAGCCTAACTTTGAACCTAGGAAACAGAAAAAAGTCGTTGAGGATCAGATCTGGTGAATACGGTGGGTAGTTAATTAATGCAAACCGCAATTTGTAAATTTTTGTTATGGCGATCGTCGATATTCGATTTTTTTTCCATTTTTATAAAAACGCTGACATTGACTGGCACAAATGGCTCTCAAACAACAACTGAACATTCAAAATGGTTACAATTTTCACAGGTATCTTGCAAAACATGTACGATTATAGTACTAGAAGTTTTGATGAGTAATGCCATTTTCATGTTGCTCAAAACTTTTCAAATCTTCGCATGTCTATATATATGCTAAAAAGTGTGGAATTATTAGAATGAACATGCAGATAGAATTTATAAATGAAGAGGAAAAAGATTTTTAGATAATGAAAAGGGGAGAAGAAGAAAAAGCAATAGAGATAAAGTAAGATATTAGGAGGAAGTAGAAGACGAATGCGAAAGTAGGAATATAATTAGTTTTATATATATATATATATATATAGAAAAAAATTAAATAATAAAAATTAATATTAGGTTAAGAACATAAATAATATATTGTATCGTATCCTAAAGTGATAATCATTTTAAACCTCAAAACAAGGACTAAGAGAGATAAAAATATTATGTAAATGCAAAAATTATGAATTAAGCAGCTTAACAGTGAATCTTTCTCTTCAAATCGTGACTTAAAGGTGCGAGCAAACAACAAATTGTCCTGTTTAAATAAATGCGTACGAGAGTCACTTAAAAGTGAAATCGATATAAAAAGAAGAGCACAAGAAACACCGCCTACATGCGCGTACATGTTATACAAACGTGTTTCTGCGATTAGCAGCGCAGTTTCGTATTTTCCAGCGATCGAAGAAACAGAAGAAATGGAAGAAAAGATCGCCGCGGCGTGACCACCTTGGCAATCGTGATCATAATCGCCGACCATGTTGATTTCACGGTCACGTTAATCTGTAGCGGATGAAAACGTTCAACGCGATTGATGCAAGGGCCGTGACTGTTACTTGGAAAGTGCACTTATCGCATTTTTTCACTTGTCATTCATCTCTTTTCTTTTACTGAATATGTCTCACTGTAGATGAGCAATTAATGAAGAGTTATTGAAATTATAATAGTTCTACATGCATAATTACATTTTGTTTTCTTTTTTTTTTAAAAAAAGTCCCCCTTGTGTTATCAATTTTTCATTTATTAAAATAAAAAATCCTTTTACGTTTAATTTGTCATATTAGTCGTATTTCTAAAAGCTGCAAATGAGTTAAATCTATGTCGTTCGTTAAAGTTTAAAAAATACAAATTTTATAGAAATAATAAATCTTGTTGATCCATGTAAAATTATTGCTTGATCGATCTAAATAAAATTGTTCATTTTTTTCGAATTTTTAAACGGTATCTTCTTTTGCGATATTTACTAAAGTGTAATATTTTTCTAATTGTACGAGTTATACTTTCATTATAAAGGTACGCGTTAATACGATACATTTAACGTTAAACTGTATTACAAATGTATCATAAACGTACATCAAAACTTTCTAATACTGCGCATTACCTTAAGTGGATCCCTAATTGTAGTTTAACAATAATAATACCCACATTGTCTATATCGCTTTCCCATTCGTCACATGTAACTTACCTCCATGAAAGTAATTAGAAATTAAAACAAACCGAAAGTAAAATATTATTTATTTACTCTTAATAAGTGTATCAATAAATTAAGTAAGAAATAAATCATATAGATATCTATCTATTTATTTATGTACAACTTAATAGTACAACAAAATATACACATGTATATAAACAAATTGAAAAAGCTTTGAAAAGTAATGCTTGTTTACAACAATGTTAGTTTTAATTTAATACGTATATATATATATGATGACTCAGAACTATGGCTATGCTTTTCATCTAGAAATTCGATTATATTTTGATTTTTATTGTTTCAGTTCAAATCTTCTTCGTCAAAATTACTGAGCAGAAGAGATTCGAATAAATAACAAAATCTTTTGTATAGCTAACGATTAAACATCGATTGAATTTCAAGTAAAGTCTGTACAATTTTAATTACTTGGTAAAATATTAATTAATAAAATAAATTTAGTTAATTAATTTATAGAAAAAAAGATTTCCAATTTAACCCAAGAATTGATACATCTCAGGAAATGATGACATCTTGAAAAGTTTGTATTCTGTGTATCATGTACGTAAAAACATGATAAGATAAATAATGCATATAACTTTTAAATAGTAATATAATAACGGTACCTTTTACTATGAGATACAAATGTTAATGTATCTCTGTTGTTCAATATAAAACAAACGTGTAGTCATTTTTATTTTGCAAATAATCAGTTTCCAAACCCGTTCAATTCCTCAAAAGTAATTATCCTTAGTTACACACACTCTATAAAATATTTAAAGATTCTACAAATATCTTGAATTTAAATTACGATAACCATTTCAACTAATTTTGACAAAGAAATAAGTAACAAGTACGTAGCTATAATACTTAATCTTTGAAGCATAGCTTATCTAAATCGATTATAACAATTATGGAGGATATAAACATACAATACATTTGTTAATACACGCAAATATATACTTTTTCGATTTTTGCCTAAAACGTAAAGGATCACAAGCTATTTTGGATACGCCATGACTAACGCGTAAATGCATAAGTATTTAAATGCCTAAAAACGCGCATTATTGTCTACAGTTGATTGTACCTAAGAAAAAAAAAATGCGCTATTACGAACAAATTATCAAGTAGTACTTGATTTTGTTTTCGAAATCGCACTACGGTACTTTGATCGCCTTGTTGTCTTTTCCGTCGTACTACCCATCGTCGATTTTCGCGTCGTGCTATTCGCTTCTGTTCCCCTGAATACAAAACTAGGTTTTTTCATTAGCGTAGGCCGCTTCGACATTTGTCGTCTTCTTGTGATACTTTTTGATATGGACGCTTCCGATGTGCCGTTTATCGGCAATCTTTCCGTCGTACCGCTCGCTCGCGATTTCTTTGATGAATTACTTAATATTGAACCACTCAATGCTGTTTCACTCTTGATCGATTCTGTCGTATTCTTAATCGTTTTAATTAATGTCGGAGATCTTTCTGTCGTGCTGTTCGTCGGAAAACTCTCGATCGTCATCATCAATTTCTGCGGTTCCTCCATCCAGCTGCTCTTCGTGATGGCATTCAATTTCAAAGTTTCAACCGTACTGCTCGCTACCGGTTTTGGAGTAATCATAATCGATTCAATATTAGTAGTCGACTGCGGTTGCACGATTTTGATAGTAGTTTCCGGTCGAGGTGTTGAAACGCTCGTAGATTCCGTTCGTTCGCATTTATCCCCCTTGTCCGAAGTCAAACATCTTGAATTTCGAGTGGTCGCGTCTGGAGGGTTGTGACGTTTATCATTTCGTCGATTGTTGAACCTCATTGTTTCGATCATGCTTGGCGTAGGAGCACTAAACAATTGCTGTTTTGTGACGGTCTCGTAGTGATTACTGCTCGCAATCTTCGCCAAATTAGCGACCGCCTTTTGCAAATCCATGTCCTCGGACGTGAACATTAGCGGCTGCCATTTCTCGCGATTGCTGTCGGAGACGATCTCCTCGCTCTTCTGGAAATTCGATTCGCTCTTCTCTCGTTTCACTTTTCCCCATGTCACCTGCTCGATTGGGAGCAGTTCACCGTTCTGGGTAGTGTATTCCAATACTTTATCAGCATGACTCTTCGAGACTTGTCGAGAGTCAGTAAGATAAGCTGGAGGATTGATTACATGAAGTGCATCCTGAGAACTTGAACCAGTTTGGTCGTATTGCGACTCGTGAGAAGTCGCATAAGAGCTTGGCAGTGATGGAACGTTGGTCGGTTTCTCGTGAGAACCAGTATAGGTAGTAGGGGTACTGAAAAGATCGTTCTGCTTGAAGTAAGAAGTGGGACTCGGGGCGTTGTTGAACTCGTTTTGATTTTGATAAGAGATCGGATAAGAGCTTGGGGCGTTGCTAAACTCGTTTTGTTTCTGATAAGTGGTCGAGTAAGGATGCGGAATGGTGTAAGACTGATCGTAGAATCCCGGAGCTGCGTTAACATCGCTATACTGCTCGTACAAGCTCGAATAATGACTGGGGGAGGTGTGGCTATCGCTAGGTACTTTATACGTATTCTCGTAAGAGCTGAAATCAGTGTGTTCCATTGCCGACAGCGGATACAACGGGGCGATCTGTCGAAGGGGCAAACGATGTGTAGTCAACTGGTGCCAGGGTTTCATAGAATCTTGTTCATTTTCCGTTGTATTTTTAATCGTCTCCGTTACATGCTTCACGGTGTCATCTCCTGATTGATATTGATAGTACAAGTGATTCTTATCGCTTTCCGCTCCGCTCGCTGCTTCGACTTCAACGGGCCCAGGCGATACATTTTCCTTATTGATGTCCTTGAAATTCTTTGAAGGACGTTTCGGGTTAACTACAGGTTTAGATTGCGATCCTCGATTTTTATCAGAAATATGACTAGTGTTTCGAGACAATTGAATCGAATGATGACGATTAGAGGAACTCGTGAATATTGGGTCACTTGATTCAACAGGGTGTTTCTTCAAAAGCGTGACAGAGGGATCGATGAAAGGTAAATATGGTAAGAAAGATTCGTGCTCCCGATATTCCTCGTCGATCACAGGAGCCGGTATTTCTGTTACGAAGCGCACCTTAACGTGACTCGAATCGATCGGTTCCAACAGACGTAGATAAATCTTGCGCTTGGACCCCGGCATCTTGATAGGTCCGACGACCGGACCCAGTTCCTTCTTAGGCGGGTCCAATAATTGTTGCAATATGTCTGCGATGGAATCGAAAATAGTCTTCTTTGTGGTAACGCGAAACACGGGCTTAATATAAATTGGTCCTTTGTCCTCTTCGGGAATTGATTCATGAATGATCTCGTGAATATCATTATCGTCCACCTCATATGTTGATCCGGTAATCGAACGGGCTTTTAAACGTTTTATTAAACGTTTCGAACGATCGCGGGGTTGATATTGTTGTTTTTTAGACCGGGATTCATGGACCTTACTCTGAAAGGACTTCTGGATAGTTTGAATTTGTCCCGGAGATCGAGGATTTCGCAACATAGGAAATACATCGGAACGAATTCCAAAATTAGGATTTAATTCTTTCCTAGTCGTAGCATTATCGAGGCTCGATTCTTGTTGCGATCTTGTTTTCCTTAGCCTGGAAAATAACATATAAAAATATATATAGAGAGGAAAGCCCTATAAGATAGGCGCCTAAATAATATGAGATAGTAGCGTTTCTATTAAACTAATAAACGCTATCTAATAGTTCCACCATGAATTTATTGCTCTTGGATTGAAAACTATTTAGTAGAAAATTCATTATTAGATCATGCCTGTAGTCATTGTATAAAACAAGATTTTAGAATTTGGATATCTTCAAGTTTCATTGAGATGAGCCTTTAATAAACTAAAAATAAACACGCGCGCGCGCGTGTATTACTTATATATAGTAAAATAAGAGATTGAAAATTTGAAAGAACAAATTATTGCAAATAAAATATTACTCAATGACAAATACAATATTTTTAATTTATTAAATATTTCTAAAATTTTATTAAATGCTGTACATTTATTATTAAATCTAACAGTTATAAATTTATAATAAAAATTATAATAAAGAATTATGATGAAAAAAGAAATAAACACTTTTATTCATATATATATATAATTATAAATTATATTGTTTATCGTAACTAATAATTCAAAAAGTCTTTTGCATTTACTTATTTCTTTTAGCAAATTTTTTAATACAATTAATATTCAAATTGATCAATATTAGTATTGCGATTACTTTACGTTTAAAAGATACAGAAATCTTAGTGATTTTATAAAGACATAATTTTGTCAATACAAGTATATCACTAATTAATTATCCAACTGAAACGATCAAAGATATTGAACTGAAATTACTACTATTTTTTAATTGTCCTTATTCACACATCCTTGTGTTCACTATTATCAGACGAAGCATTATTGACGAAATCAGATGATATTAGCAGAAGATCCGTGTCGATTTGACAATAATCTCAGTAAATTCGCGCGATAGTCACGTTGATTGTAATTCCGTAATTCACTTTTCTCACTGCGAAGGCAATCATTTACTTCTTCACTCACCGTAATGAGACACGTGATCCTCATATCGTCGCTCGCACGAAATCTTGCTTACCTCACCGATCTACTGCGAAGACGACTGTTAGGCTGTAGTGTTAGCTACCTCTTTTAAAGGTTCTCTCGTAGCTATTAGAGCGGGGTCTGTACCGAAGCTTGATAATGCATCTTAGTGTATAATCCCCAACATACAGCATACACGCCATTATGCCGCTCGCGAGAGCCGGGCGAGTAACGGGAGCAATTTGTTTTCTATATTTCCTTATTGTTACTAGAGATATATATCACATATAGTTTCTAAATTACAATCTGATCTCTATGACTAGTAGACAAACGTGTTTATTGTGATACAGTATAAACTAAGAGTATAAAGTAAGATTTCTCGTATTTACTTTCGTTCTTAAGAAATCATTCTTTGTTTTCAGTTTTCTTTAGATTGCATTTATGTCGAAAACATCTAAAAATTCTTTGTTTTACTTTTATATATTTTTCTTGATATTTTATTTCCATCCTTTATATCTGCACACTGAAAAAAAAGATTGGTTAAATATGACATAGCATTTTTAATTGGCCAATTTTTGATTGCATTAGCCTGTCGAAATCTTATTACTGACATTGCGGATAAACTAATACAATCAAAAATTGGTTGTTGCAGCTAATTAAAAATGCTATGTTATATTTTATCATCTAATTTGCTGCAGCAGCTAATCTTTTCTTTCAGTGGGGTCTCAAATTTTAACGGTTAAATTGCGGTATGTATTCCATAATTAAAAATAAGGCTACAAGTGAAGAAAAAATTTATATGACCACAAGTCTTAACTAAGACCAAAATTTATTTATTTAAAAAAAGCTTCATGAAAAAAATTACAACAAAAATCTACACTGAAAGAAAAAATTGGTTGCTGCAACAATTTAGATAATAAAATATAACGTAACATTTTTTATCGGCTGCAATCAGTTTTTGGTTGTAGCAGCAAATGTTTAATTGCCATTAGCCTATCGAAATCATATACTGACATTGCGAATAGGCTGACAACTAAAAATTTGCTGCTACAACCAAAAACTAGTTGCCGATTAAAAATGCTATTAATAACTAATGATAGTACTATTAATAACAAGAATAAATTTCTTTTGTTTGCACTATATTTTTGTCATAATTTTCTAAAATTAATAATAATTCTATAAATCTATATACAACATTTATCTTTATTTTTATTCGTAGAATATTTTGGTTATTAAAATCTGAAGCATTTTGTACAACATATAAATAATTGTCAATAAATTACATCGCTTGCTTCTAAAGTTCAAGAATTAACAATTTAAAAAATTCTTTGGAAATATTTGGAAATTTAATAACTTACCAATAAATTCTTGCTTGAAAGAATACGGACTCTTTAATAATTGCAGAGATGAAAACTTATAGATACATTTAACGTAAACATACATTTCTTAACTTCGGCATTTCTTTTGCGATGTTTTTGCATCGCTGATCCTGGTGACTGTATATGGAAACATATCGTGCCAATATGTAATGAAGATATATCTTTGCTTGTTGAAATCTTTTAAATTAACGCGTAAAATAGTCGTAACAAAAGCCATTGACTTAACGAAAGTAAATTCATTTACACACTATTTTAATTGCGTGAGTTTGTGAGTTTACCATCTCCAGCGTGAAGCGCCAAGTTTCTATCATCTAAACTTGGAAAGTTGTTTGTTCAATTGTCAGATTAACTGTGAGTCGCATCAGATTTCAATCCTCGATGTCGATAGCAAATGTATGTTATTGCTACTCAATTAAGTAGAAATCCATTTAATTAATTGGTATACAAGTAGAAGCAATTCTGATATATTCCATATATATAGAATCTCGATCTTTCGAATAATTATTCTCGCGAGAATGGCCGCGAACGGAAAAGGCGTGGTAACAGTGTAGATTACAGAGCATGATTGAAAAAAACACGTGGATTAATGCAAGAAGAGTCGACATTCTGTGCGAAACAGTTAATAATATCTAATCTGGCAGCAAATCAGTTCCCTTGGATACGATAAACCAGTCTTCTATCAAGAGCAACGCGTATGAACGATCTTACTTGTTCGTATAATCAAGTAACTATGTCTTGATAAATTTTTATAATAGTTCCTCTTGATAAAATCAATACCTTTAGATGCAAGTAGTATGTACTAACTTATTGTTAGTACATACTTTCTCACTTCTATATGTGTATGTGTGGGTAATTTATATATTATATACACACACATATATATATAAAATACATTACATTATATATTATGTATTATATGTATATTTATATATATGTATATATACGCATTTATATATGATATCTTAAAATCACAAAATACTTTTTGAATTAGAATATAGTTTAAATTTGAAATTGATCTTTTCTTTTAAATAAAATAGACATTTTACTTTATTGTAATTTTCTAATTTTCAATATATAACTTGACGATTTTTAAAATTTTAAATTTCCATTAAAATAAGATCTAATAATTGACATTAAAAATATAAATAATAATAATTATGTTTACTGGTTTTTCTAAGATCTTTGAAGAAATCTTAATTTCGATCGTTGATTTATTGCAATATTATTACTTTCTTATGCAATATTAAAAAGATTTATAAAATAATCGTCATACATTCAGAACATATAGTTATGTACATATAAAGTTTAAACATATGAATAAACTATATTTGTTTATTCCTTCTTACATGTAGAATCAATTTAGAATTAAGGAAATTCTAAACAGTAATTATTATCTAATCTAAAATGATTTATGATAGAAAATTTATCAAACATAACTTGATCAATTCAACATTTACCACTTTACTAACATGAAAAAGAGATAATTTAACTGAGTGAATGCGTCGTTCATTAATCATATCGTCGCGAGTTAATTTGCACGTATTTTATTGGCGTTGCTTGAGCAGGAATTGAGTTTACACTCTATTTTTTAACAAAATTAATAAGAATGAAGGATTTTTAATTGAAAAACACAGATGATTCAAAGCTAATGTTTTATTCAACTCTCTGGCTAAGGCAATATTTATCGCAATAAAATTATTTAGATTTAGATTCTCTTTAATATTTTATTATTAATATTTTTATAAAGATACTTATTAGCATAAAAGATTATTAAATTGCTTCTTAATTTAATAAGTGATATTGCTTACTATTCTGATTCTTTTATGAATACATTAATATACTTTTATGAATACAAGACCGAAAAAAATTTCAGCGCGCAGTTTTTCAGCGGAATCAGATATGTACATAAATTCACATAAATATTTAAATACCAAAATCCGCTTTAATCGAATGTAGCATTTTTCTTATTTAATTATATTTAATTAGTTATATTTTATTTTCTCTCATAAATTTGTTCGAAAAAAAGTCAACTGTATAAATAATTGTTAAATTATTAAAATATTTATTGTAAATTCCATTTAATCTAAAGCAAATGATATATATTAAAAATGAATACATATTAAATTTCCTTATGCATAAACACTTTCAGTTTGCACGCTTGACTGAACAAAATGATGCGAATGCTTTAACCACTAATTATCAGACATTCATGCACTCTTAATCTTCATATTTTAAGATTTCAACGATAACCGCAATGAAAGCGTTGGTTATCCGACAGTGCTTCTTTTATTCTTTTTTTTAACTGTTTATGATAAGTTTAACTGAAGTTAAAGCGGCGTTTTCCGTCGAAACGAAATCCATATGCGGCACTATTTGGCGCATCAACCAATGCAGGATTCCGGTATTGATGGAAGGATCCATGAAGATGGGGCGGTCTCACGGCGTTTTGCTCCTCGTCTTGCGTACCTTTCAGGTAAAATGCCTCGAACTGACCTTCCGGTAAGAGAATATCCTTTAGGGACTTGTCATCTGGATCATATGCCGATGTGAGGATGATTAACGTGATGAAAAAGCAAAATACCTGCAATAATGCTATCTTTATCAATTGCTATCAAGAATCCCAACGTGAAATTGATGGATAAATCGCTTGTAAAGTTAAATTGAAGAAAATTTACAGAGATGCAATTTGTAAAACCACAAATATCAAATCTTCAAAATTAAAAATTAACAGAAAAGTTAAAGACTTAATTTCATGAAATAAAAATTGGTCAAATCAAAGGACTAATGCTGTGAAAAAATAACTGCTTGCATGGATCTCTTTCTCGTAATAATTTCCAGGTCAATAAATATCTGTTCAAAATTAAAAATGAGCAAACTTTCAGCAATAATTTGATTGAATTAAAAATTGAAGATATTTTAAACAATAAATTCTTTATGCAGTGTTTTAAGATGCTTATTAGCACTATTGTTAAACCGATCTATTTAATTTGTAATATTACTATTGCAGTCCCAATTTATAATTGCATCTCCAATGGTAATCGGCGCGTAGTTTATGCAGTTTACGCAGAACTGAAAAGGACATTATTTAAAATTTATATAGAAATATTAATAGACCCAGATCCTGCCTCGACCATATTTAACGATTTTCTGTTTATTTGAGTTTATTTACATAAACGGTCTAGTTTAATTTATTATTATTTAAACATATTTTAATTTAAACACAACCCCTTACGTTTCCTGAAATAACGATATAATCCGACAGTATAATCGATAGAGTAACAATTTACACCTTTCTTTTTACAACGTGTGTAATGAATCTTTTTTACGATTACTGTAATAAATGAAACTGTCGTGATGCTAGGTGATAATTTTCGATTAATACTAAAACACTTATACGTACCAATAAAATGTTTCGATCATTCCATATCATTATCAATTTCCGTTCCATTTTCCTGACCGTATCTCTCGCGCGATCAAGATACTAAAATGACAAATAATGTTAATGTGACATACAACGATAAGTCTTGTCAGCATAACTCTCTCGACTATTTGATGAAACTGGGAAAGTGATAAATCCGATCTCTCTTACCAAATTAATCGCACACTATGCCACTGTGCAAATTAGCAGTTTGTAATTGTAATTTATTAGTTATAAAAAAATCATATTTGTTCGTCTATACATACATTCGCGTTTAAAGATAATGACCACGAATACGCAATGATATAATTCAATGCTACGTGCACAACATGAGCACAACATTACCTCGATTCGCATGAGATAAATCTAGTCTAGACTAAAATACATCCTGTGTATAATATAACAATGATTCATCCTATATAATAAATATTTATTTGTGATACGTAATATAATAATAGACTTTGTAAGCAAAATATAAAATCGAAAAATACAAAAGGATATTTAATTAAAATAATAAATCTAATAAAAGTGAAGAGATAGATAGAGAGAGAAAGAGAGAGAGAGAGAGAGAAAGAGAAAAAGATTCAATTTCTTAAATCGAAAAAAAATATTGGAGATAACGATAGAAAAATTCGAAACAGTTTGACCATTCACAATCTATAATTTTAATGAGACAGATATTTCAAAACTACCAGCTATTCTTTTCATAAGATTCTTTAGTTAATTCGGAGTTGAACTTTTCTTAGCGAAAACATCAAGATAACAATCATTTTCGATCTATAAGCAATTGTAAGAAAGGATGGCTTTCCGCGAACTAAACTCCAAGAAACCAAGTAAATAATAACGTTTATACACTCTTCGATTAATCTCAAATGCAATTTTCTTCGATGGAACTTTAATCTGAGACTTCATATATTGACAAAGGTATATGACGCAGAAGATCGAAAAAGTGCAATGAATGATGATCTTTCGTCGACATTCTATGGGAAAACCGACTTCAAGTTCAGCGAATCTATTGTTAGAAAGAAAATCACTCAAAACAATTTTTGGAGCACTCTCACATTAACAATATCGTGAAATGCGTCATTTTGAACGCGGATCTCCAGCACAGTACATCCGATCTGAAATCATTTTTTTACGGTTGCTCTCCATTCTCCGTTACGTATGTGCACGTACCTTGACCGTTTACCTATTGCGAAACAGGCCGTTAACGAAATGTAATGCCTTTCTCAGTTGCGCGGCTATTGTTCTAGGTAATCGTTGCAAACACGCGAAAGCAATACAAAAATGTGAAAATAATTCTAAGGCATATCCGTGAAAGTATCAAGGAGCACTCTTGATGTAAAACAAAAATAAAATCAAAATTTGTTTTTTTTTTTATATTCTTATAGTAAAACATCTAAGAATATGTTCTTGAGATATTATTTCGAAATTTGAAAAATTGACGAAGTTATAAGCGATTTAGCAGTAAATGTTCGATCGTTCAACGCGCTCAGGTAGATCCATACACACACAGAGAGAGAAAGAGAGAAAGAGAGAGAGAGAGAGAGAGAGAGAGAGAGCAGAAATTTATTTGTTCGTAGAACTTCAAGCATCCAAAGAAACAGAATCTGTTATATACAATAAAAAAGATTTATTTTATGGACTAGAAATAGTAGATTAATCAAAAATTAATTTTGAGTACACAAAAATTATGTAACTCTTAATTATTCATATTTTTAAGATGTTTCTCTCTTAAACTTAATTAATTTCTCTTTACGGCAAATTAAGTTAATCATATAAAAAGCGATTATATCAAACAAAGATAATTCACTTGGATCGACCATCTTCTGTTAGAAATATTTTAAATTATTTTGTCTCCAAACTCAAAAAAAATTTTGTTTAAGAAAGAAACTATACTTTGGCAAATAAAAAATAATGTTCTCAATGCGGATTAATCGCACAATTTAATATTTTTCAATCGACACAAAATTCGTATCTTTCTTTAGAACATTTAATTGTACGTTCTAATTGTGTATCGTAATTGCATATCTAATTATATATTTTAATTACATTAATGACATCGAAGCTCGAAACAGATCACGAGAAAGAAAAATCGTTTCTCATCACTTTCCTTCGAATACGAGATGAAAAATTATTATTCCACGAAGAGAGCCGCCAAATCTCGATTGCTTTCGCATATATTAGATAGAATTTAATATTTATATATACCGCTAATTACATCAGATCATATATCTGCGCTTCGCGAGATATCGCGAGATATCGGTAAGTAAATAGCCGTAAAATGGCGATTATACAGTGTCCAATTAGGAATCACGAGATGATCCGCGGAGCACGAAAGCGAAAGCGTTTAAGCAAGGCGTGACGAAACGAAGCGCACAGTTTCGTCAAACTATTCACAAATTAAACGAAAATGATGCACACAGATCAATCGCACTTTTTAGAAATATTTAAAATCATCCTTTTATTCTCTGAAACAAAATCTTTTTTCAAGGTAAAAAATACATTCCACTTCAATAAATAAAAAAAAATGCATACAATGCATGAGTTAATCGTACTTTATTAGAAATATTAAATTATTCTTTTATTCTCTAAACGCTAAAAAAGTTTTTGTTCAAGATAAAAATCTTATCAAGATAGATATCTTATTTTAACTAAATAAAAAAAATGTGAAAAATTATTGTCAGTCAGAAGAATTAATTTCGCGGATTATTTGATCATGCTATTCTCTCTACATTGTAAAAAAGAGTAGAACTACTTAATAATATGTGTAAAAATTATACAATTTATAATGGAAATTAAAACATGTGCAAGTATATAAAATTGTGCACTTTTACAAAAATTAATATACTTTTCACTTTCTAGATTCTTTCGTTATAGTTTAATATAAAATCGTAACACATTGCGCAAATGTTTGGAAAAATGTATTAAGGAATAACATGTACGATCTAATTGTAAAACAATGAGACATGGTATTCACTGATAAAATATCGTTTCAAACATACATATGTTGCTATTTAACACAGAGTTCTATGTTGGATGTACCTACACGTTTCCAAAAATAATGCGGTCGTTACCCGCAAATGCTGAAAATTTAATATCATAGAAAGTGTGAAGAAACGCATTATATCTACACTGTTATCATTATACATTAACTTAATTATATATTTACTTAATATATATGTAATGATAACAATGTAGACGTACGTGCACATACATGCACACATGTACAAAATTTCTAAAATATTTCAAATAATATAATAATATAGAAAAATTTTCTATAAGAAGGAATTAATATGAAATTCCTAATTGTATACATATTTATTTATAAATTTGAAACAAATAAATATATACATCATATATACTTATTTATAGATTCGAAATAAATTCCTTTCTTATAAAATATATCTTTTTATATTGTTATCTGAAAGTTTTACAAATTGTGCATCATAAATATTATGCAAATTTGATATTATACAATTTTATGTACTTAAAATATTGTATAATTTTGACAATGTCAGGAAAGTAGTAGAAGAAGAGAGCATACATATGTGTGCATATATATAAAAGCAAATAAAATGATAAAACACATTACATATATATGTATCTAAATGTATTGTGCATAAAATTGTAAATCTACAAATTGTGGACCTATTCTATCTCAAGTTCTCCATTACAAGTTATCCAAAATAAATTCTCAAAACAGAATTTCTAGAAAATCGTATGCGCGAGGAGCTTCTGAAAGACTTACCGAGATATCGCCACGGAAAAGTGAAAGCCAGTGAACGACGACGGTGGCAGTGGCGCTCGTGACAGATACAGATTTCGATCGACGGCCTTGTCATGCCCGTCCGCGCGTCCGTCGAGATGGAAACCATCGCCACCGCGTATCCCCCATCTACAAAAACGGAAGTCGATGAAAGTGGAAAACGGGATCCGAGCGTGCCGCGCGCGCGCACACGTTCGTTTTTTGCCGCGCTATCGGCAGCCGGCCAATCGGATAGCAACGCGCGCTTCGGATCCGTCATGAACGCCCGTATCTCTACCGAGTAGATAAATCGTCTTTTTTTTTGCTCGATATCACTTTTTAGGTACACTTTGCTTTTGCAGCGCACCTTTTTGCCGTCACGTCGCGTCGGTTCGTCTTGAGGTGAATCAAAAGTAATTCAATGTGAACTAATTCAATACTTACGTAGAAATTTCACCACCACTATCGAGTAGTATTCCGTTTTTGTCGAAAAAAAAAATTATTGTCAGGGAAAGAAAGTTCCGTTTGATTCGTTCTCGATTGGAATATAATAGATAGGTAAAAAGGCTGTAAAATAAATATACATAAAGCCAATTAAAAAGATACGGCTCTCTGGTGCAATAATGCTGCACGAGTTTAGAGAACGTCATTTCTGTGACAGTATAATAAACATAAAAACTGCGAAAAGTGATTTAAAAAATGAAAAAATAGATGTAACAATCAACGATTATATTTAATGAAATTATTATATTTAATTTTTATTAGGTGTTGGAATTAATTCGTAGCGTTTTACAAGTGATGGGAAGTACTTTCATTAATGTATTTTTTAATGCTCATGTGAAATAAATAACATTCTTTCATTAAAAAACGCTACGAATTAATTCCAACACCTAATA